>MNAD01000159.1:0-29298 GCA_001895945.1 Trametes pubescens
CGTCGGCACACCTAAATGTGGCAGGTTTACGGCGCAAGGCTCCAACAGCGCTGGTGAGAGCCACACGGACCGCTCGAGTTGCCTCAGCCATTGGCTGAGAAATGTTTGTTCGGCCCCACGCGGTAAACAAAGCCCCAAGTGCAAGGCGATCAGAAAACGGCCTATCGTTTCCTAAGCAGCTGTAAATGGGTTGTACCTTCTCTCGCTCTTCAATCTCCCGTCATTACGGCGGCACAGTGAAGGCACCGTCAGTGCTGAACTCAAGCGATCACACCAAATACTGCGCCATAGGCTATAGCCCTCTCGCGTTATCCCGTCCCGCCACGGTCTACTACTACATCCCTAGGATACGGCCACCGTTACTTTCTTAAGGTTGGTAGTTCATACGGTTCTCTGTCGCTGTGCAAGACTACTAATACCTCAAGTATGAAGGTTCCGCCTTAGGAACTCAGTAGTAGATGTGAGCTAGCTGACCTTGCGAATTTTGGTTCATCGAAGCACGCGCACGCACCAGCATCTCCTCGTCCCCCAAATGATATCAGGGGTCATTGAGCTGATGAACCACTAAGGTCCTTGTCGTCCCAAACAAGCTGCTGTTCGGCACATTTGTTATAGTGTGTGCGACTCAGAAGCTCAAACGTTCTACACATTTCCAGTGTACGTCGATTCCATCTTAACTGCGTGAGTCAGTAGCACGATTTGCTGCTGGGCTATGTTGAGTCTCAACACGCATCTTGCACGTCTGAACGCACAGCCGACCCTCGCCAAGCGCGAGCTTCGATAGGAAACCACGGGGGACATGTTCCTCATTATCATGTCTCAACAGTCGACCGTGCCGTTATTAGGACTGTAACCAGTCATCTTCGGTGCGTGAGCCAGAACTGTTGTCTGCAGAGCTCGGAAACTAAACAAAATAATCTCTACAGCCTCAGATCGACATGGCGAAGACGGAGTCCACTATAATCAATATCAAGGTGGCGGACGAGATCGCAGTATGGCGCACTTGAGAGTGCACAGCGATATCTGCGTGCCGCGACGCGGAAGGTGAGGTAGCCCTAGACTCGAGTGAGTAAAAGTGACCTGTTCCCATTGATGCGAAGTTCCTGGTATTCGATGCAGCTTGTTCGAAGTTCGAAGTTCGAACTGAGCCCATACAACCAAGGCTCAAATGGCATACACAGATAAGACAACTGAGTGGTCCTCGCGGGAGTGGGGCAATCTGAGTCCCTAGGGCCCTAACACTCATAGCGCTAGTCAGTCTGGAGTAGCCCGGCGTCTCCGGGCGAGTTCGCACGTCATCAGTGAGTCCGGCTGCTGGCACTGTGCGCCGGTCTGCCTTATACATTCTTTCAGAATCTCTCTTCGTCGTCTCCGACAGCAATTCAGTTCAACCTAACCACTCATGCTGCAGAACGAGCACATCGAAATGTACCCAGATGCTCTTAGCCCGGCGCTGCGGTTGGAGATCTCGACGGGAGAAAGAACTTCAACATTTGAGGGCATTCTCGCAATCAGGTTCGAATCTATGACGAACCCTCATATTCTTGGTCGCCAGGTCCAAGGTACATTCCAGCAGTCTAGTATAGGAGAAGCCTAATTCGGTCTCTATGGACGGCCTAGCCACCTGATGGGAGTCGTAGCTCGTGGCAATGCGTCTCTGATGGGGAAACAGCCACATGCGGGCCTCGCTGATCGGCTTGTCGTCTCGGCGAGAGCGGACCTGAGCGGACACGGTGATTTGTAGAGGGGTCTGTTTCCTATGCGGTTCGATCTAGGGCCCGATTAGCGTTATGGCCTCTTATGACCTTCGTCTGATCTCGCTTATTACCCTTTGGCATAATTTTGTTCTCAGCTGCTTACAGTCGATCAAAGCCACAGCGGATATAGCCCCCCGGCCACCAAACACACTTTTACCCCATCCCCTCACCTCCGGTTCTCACCTAATCCACGGCTTTCCCGCCTTACGGGGCCAAGATGTCCTCCGCCGCCGCACTGCAGCCCCTCCTTGCGGAAGCCTCTGCGACGCTCGAGGAGACATACGGTGCATACCTGATTGGCACCTGTCTTAGCCTCGTGTACGTCCACCGCGCAGTCGTACCTGGTATACTGACGAACAATGCTTGCTTTGCGCTAGGCTCTATGGCATCAGCCTTCTACAGTTCTATCGTTATGTGCGCCTCTACCCTACGGATACGGCATTCATCCGCACTCTGGTACGTTCCCGAGCTCCCATAGGTGAAATATGGCTGAACTCCTCTGCAGGTAGTTGCGGTGATGTACGCCTATCCTCCCATGCAACGTCGGACTGGGTATGCTCACGAGCTCGCGCGACAGGATTTTGGAGACCGCGCAAATCCCTATGCTCATTCATTCCTGGTACGTCACTAGCACTGCGTGTACGGAGTTCGTTCCCGTGTTCCAACTAACAGCACTCCAGCTATTGGGCTCTGGTCACGCACTATTTTGACCCATTAGCCCTCACACAAGGCATCTGGTACACATTTTCTTCGAGTCACATTTCCTGACATATTCTGATCATGTTGTAGGTCCGTTCAGGTACGCTGCTCCCGCTCATATCGACACGATTGAGTATACCTACCGGAAGACACGCCGTCCAGATTGCCCCTACAGTCTCGGTACGTCCCTCCGGCTATAGTGCTGGTCGATGAGGCGAACTCATGAATGCTCAGGCTGCGATAACGCTGACAGCCCAGACGTGCGTGCGCTACTCTTCACGCCATTGCGTCGAGATCGAGATCTGACGAGCCACGTATCACTGCAGGTTCTTCGCCCGGAGAGTCGCCCTTCGTATGTGTTGCGTCTGGCCCTTAAAACGCGCCAATGGCTGACGATACGGCTTAGTTGGGTTCGGGTTCAAGATCGTGGTCGCAATCGCGGTATGTTGCTGCCATGGCATGCTTCAGCGCCGCACGTTAATCTGATGATGATTCCAGACATTGTGCTTGGTCGCTTTCTTGGGTAAGTTGAATTCCTTACGTCTGCTGCCGCGCACTCATCAACTGAGCTGCGTCTTCTAGGTATGGCGATTGGTATGTCGCCCCGACTCACATCCATCTCGCCACACCGCTAATTAGGCCATCCTGTCAATCAGCCGTGACAGTAGTTGCGTAAGTGTCGCATCTCCGTTCACAACTGTCCCCGTTTCTCAACTCCGCACAGGATACAGCTGCATAACTTGGAAAACTTCGGGCCTAACACGGAATGGCTGTTCGGCGCTGGTCTGTGGTTTGCCACAGGCGCAGATTTGTTGCTCGCGGGTTCCATCATCGTCGCACTTCGATACAGCCGTGACGCGTATGGTGTGTATCGCATATCGTCGAGGCGGCGGGCCAAGCGCGCTCATCTTGTGTTCTTTTTAGGTCCCCGAGGCGTGGATGGTCGGGCCGATCGCTTCATGCTCTACTTCGTGAATACCGGTACGCCGAGCAGTCTTCGAGATCGCAACAAAACTGATGTTTTGCTGTTCAGGTTTAATGACGGGGTGAGAACAAGATTCACCTTCCCTCATGTCTCTGTTTCCGTTGCTCACACTCTATACAGGATATTCAACTTGATTCCGTCCATTTTGGTGTGTGCAGGGTGACTCCATACGTACTCGCAGAAGCTGATACGAGTATCCTCACAGGCCACCACAGATCCGAGGTCGTTCACCTGGGCTGCAGTATCATACATAGCAACTCGGCGTAAGTGCGGTTTTCCCCCGGTAGGGACATGTAATCAACTGATCGCATCCGCTGCAGTATATGCAAACACGCTTCTGGCTGTGTAAGTCTTTCCGGCCCTACCCGTCTCCGCATTCCCACTGATACCGACCGCACCCAGTCTCAACTCCCGCAAGCTGATGGCCAGCCGCGGCGTGGAGATTTTCGGGCCTGCATCGTTCGAACGCAACATCATCTCTCGTGCTACCCATCTCGCCACCGTCGAACAGTGGGGTGCTCCGCAGGTGCGCACACACGGCCCATGACTTCCTCGACGGGTGCTGACGATCCCGCTCCTCTGCGCAGCTCCCTGATTCCGGCCCCGCGAGGATCAACATCAAGGTCACGGCGGAGATGGAGGCTGACACCGTCAGCACGGCGCACGAGCACGCTTTCGACAAGCGCAGCTATGGCGATACAGTATGAACGTGACGACACGCCACCGCCGCCGCTCATTAGACACGCTCCTTGCTCCGGCGTCGCTCGTTCTGATATTCATGGCGACTCGGCGTTATTACGAACGGCGTCCACCTAATCTGTAGAAGTATCATTTGTACACGCAGTGTTATTTATACAGCGACCGTAGTGAGGCCCAGGCGCTGCTCGAAAAAATGCCGGAGGTTGTTGACGAGATATCAATAGAAGGGAAGGGACATCGACCGCCAGCGATGGCTCACGTCACGGTGATTCGAGGCTCCCTTGCCGCCGCAACATTGCACATGGTGCTTCGATGCAACCGCGTCGATAATGTGCGTGCACGTCACGGACTGTGAGAGCTATCAACAAACCATTCGCCATGACATGCCGACGTAGATCTACTACTTACCGTTGCTACCTTCGACGTACTAGTCTTCCTTTTGCCCAGCGAGGTTATCGTTAGCACACACGCCACGAGCATCGATCTCGACTTTGAGCTTACAATCATCCATCTTGAATCGCTTACTCCTCTTCACTTCAGCTCATGTTGAAGTAGATGACGATTCTGCCATAGTCGCTGAGGATAAATTCATGCTTATTGAAGAACTCAGATCTGTGCTCCCCCGTATCCACACAGTTCAATTTGCATTCCAGGTCCCGTCTGTGGGAGAACAGCAAGAGCACCGATCTGATCGCAATCCCAAGAAGGGTCGAATTATGCTCACAAGTATGTGCCACACTAAGAAGACCAGGACCTCTGGATATCTGGAGCACTTAAGCATAGCATCGTACCAGTCACTTCTGCTGCTCGAGACGCTGTGCTTTCGCGCATTTCGGAGAGCGAATGCAACATGCTCAAGAAAAGCAATGCCGAGGTCTGTCGAGACCAAATGATGAATGAAACGACGTGAACGCGGACCTCGAGCAAAGACTCCAGGTGTCTCTGATACTGGGAATTCTCTTTAAAATTGGAAGAGCTGAATTACATGAGGAGCAGAAGCGCAAAGGACCGTGTGTATGTTGATGATAAACGTACCATGTAAGGCGGCGGAACGCGACGGAGACCCTGCGTTCAGGCTCTGCTGCAAACATGCACGAGGTGCTACCAGGTGCACCAACGGGAGTTTGCATGAAGGTGCGACAAGCGGGGGGTGTTGAGGTGGGGTGTGCCATAGAGTCCACAAGACTACTGGGCGAAAGCTAAGAGACAGAAGTCCAGAAGGTGGAAGACTCAGTCACGAGCAACGAAGGAGACCAGGATATGAGCAACACTAGTACGCCAGGAACTAAGAGCGATCAGTGTGTCATGCTGGAATACTCGTTGATTGCGAAGAAGTGAGCATACCTTCGCCGGAGGAAGAGCCATACGAAAGCCAGAATCATTGTGACCCTTGCATATACACAGATTCCACGCGAGAACAACCAAGAGTGAGTACCAATGTTGAATCCACGCTGGAGGCCTAGGAGAGTCGGAGAGAGGGCGTTGATTACTCGGAAGTCTGCGAGGAGAATATTAAGGTTGACATTTTTGAAACCCCGCCTCTCCGCTGTGGCTGATGGTCCCTCCCTCAGGCCTCAAGGCGCCTTTGACTGTCTTCGACTCGGATGATACTCTCGCTCTCAAGTACCTTACGCTTCCTGTGAACAGCATTTACGCATCTACTATGGAATTGTCGACCGTGGACTCAGCATGTGTACTGTGCACGCCCAGTAGCGAATCGCAGTACATGCTGGGCGTCGAACAGTGAGTTCCGCCCGCCGACATGTGTTCGCTCACATCTGAATCCTATCAGGTTCTATAGTTCTCATCATGCACAGACAATGTCCTCCGGTTCTATACATACGTGACCTACCCCCGGTCCCGCGCTCCATGTCCCCGCTGCACCGAATGCGAAGTCAAGTGTCCAAACAAGACAGATCTTCTCTCCGCCGCGATATACACGCCTGTCCCGAGGACTTGTCCGGGGCTTCCCCAGGTGCGATGATACCGATGCTCATTCTCGTGCGCCTTCTTTTAGCAGGCACACGACTCTGCCAAGATGGGTGTGGTTCCTCTGACGGAGCCGGCACACTCGGCGTACTCGTTTCAGGGGGCTTTACATTGCCCCCCCCCCCTTCATCTTCTCCCTATCAATGCTGCACATGTAGCGAGCTATATGGGACAAGGACAAGACACCGCTATCCAGGAAACGGAACTTAACTGCTGCCAGTCATGCTCGGCACTGCACGACCTCATCTGGCCACCGTCTGCAAGTATGTCCTCCTCGCTGTCGCCCATCGCTCCTCATTCGTCATCTGTTTCGAGTGCATGATGCTCAGCGTTTTCACACCCTATCTACTGGCAACATTCGGTCTGGGGGCGGCTGTCTCCCCAGCAGCGCACGACGCTCAAGGTATCACCGCTTTGAGCGACGCGGATATCGCGGGCTTCCTGCCTTACGCGCATTTCGCGGCAATCGCCTACTGCCTGCCCTCCGTCGCCCTAAACTGGAGTTGCGGTGCCTACTGCGATGCGAACCCGTCGTTCATTCCCATCGCTGCTGGAGGGGACGGCAACAAGGTCCAGTTCTGTGAGTGCACCCTCTCGCGTCACGGGAGCAGCCATTGAAATCACTTCCCTGTGGTATAGGGTATGTTGGATTCAATCCCCCGTCGGGCGAAATTATCGTTTCCCACCAAGGGACAAACTTCACCAAGATGTACGTCGCCTATGTTATGCGTCTGTGTAGCGCGAAATGATCCTAACCTTCCTGTGTCAGTGACCCTGTCCTTAGAGATGTCAATATCATCTTTGAAAGTCTCAACCGCACCTTATTCCCGGGGGTCCCCGCCGGCATACAGGCGCACAGCGGCTTTTCTGTATCTCAGCAGAAGTCGGTCCCGCTTCCGTATCCGCTTCCTCGCTCCTTATCTGATCTATGTACAGGACCGCAGCGGACATAATGACGGCCGTGCAGACAGGGCTCACCAAGTTCAACGCGAAGAAAGTAATCGTCTCCGGTCACTCGCTGGGTGAGCATCATGCAAAGCCACGCACCATCGGGACAGACCCTCACGCGAATGCACACAGGCGCAGCGGTGGGCCTCCTCGACGCGCTGTTTCTCCGTCTGAACATCCCGTCCGACGTGGCGGTGCGCTTCGTCGGGTACGCGCTCCCGCGCGTCGGGAACCAGGCGTTCGCAGACTTCGTCGACGGCTCCGGGGTGCAAGTGGAGTTCATCAACAACAAGAGGGACTTGGTGCCGATCTTGCCCGGCCGCTTTCTCGGGTATCGTCACCCCTCGGGCGAGATCCATATCCAAGACTCGAGCACATGGGTGTCTTGTCGAGGTATGTGCTGACTCCCCTGTCCATCATCTTTGCTGTGCACACGGAATGCGAGGTTGATGATTCGTGTACACAGGACAGGACAACCCGAGCTCGCAGTGCAGCACAGGCGGCGTGCCCACCATCTTCCAAAGTAATCTTAACCACCACAACGGCCCGTACCAGGGCATAATGATGGGCAGGTGCTAATAACCGACCCCCTCGATACGTTCATGCAAGTAAAACTGGGGTACGACGTTGTAGAATATAATTACTCGCCCGCTGTCTGCGGTCCCGATAACAAAACCTCTTACATCAAGTTGGTCGCGGCGTGAGTGGCATGCGCGAGGGTTCCTGGCCGGATGAGACCGTGCGCCGTGCTTTGCTGCGATCGTACAGGATTGATCCCAGTCCCCTCAAAAACAGAACTGAGGCCGTAGTTCAAGTGCGTAGATGTGCCTCGAACTCGCTCCCGCGGTAGTGCCGTGCGATGTCGCAAGTCTGAAGTCGAACTTCCGCGACGAAACGCTCAACATCAAGTGTACTCCATGCACATCTTCTGCCGCGATCATGATTCCCGCACGGATCCTCCCATGCACATCTTTATCTGTCAGAAGGGAGTCGGCAGACCACAGCTTCTGCCATTGATGAAGTTGAGCGAGTCTGCCTCGAGTAACCGTACTGGATCCGTGCGTACTGTTGGGCGGCGATTGCTCGTAAAGGCGTTCTAGCTGTGCGGAATAGGGCTTCTATCGCTTCTAAGACTCCTTACATATTCTACTCCCTCCCACGTTCCTCAGTGAAGTCAAAAGGCACACTCTCAGAGAACCCTGCCTAAGTAGGACGCCGCAGCGGTATTGCCATATTGTCTTCTCCGACTCGGAGCGGACGTCCTCGGATGGTGCATGCAGGAGTAGAATGCTTCGACGCCCTGCTCGGCGCCGGTCTAATAAACTACCGGACTTTCCCTCGGTGGACTCGGGTCTGCAGGTACCGCGAAGGACGTAGCACAAGAAGCGGCCAGACTCGGAACGTATGCAGGTTGAGCATCTCTTGCATTGGAGCTGAGGATCCTAGGCTTCGAAGTCCTGTCATCAGCATTCCGAGCGCGTCACAGGTCGCGCTACTAGGAAACCGGCTCGAGGAAGTATGGCGGCGGCCTGTCGTTACGCTCACTATCAGGTAGCCTGATTGTATCCGAGTCGCCCACGCACGCACTGGTTACCGAACGTTGCGACGTAGGAAGATATATACAAGATACCTCATAGAGTTACAACAAGGAGGAACATGCCAAGGAACACTCGAGCAGAGTCAACCAAACCATCTAACAAACTTACAGCCCACATACAGAGCCCTACAGCTCCTCTTCGAGACAATGGCACATATTGAACATACATCTCGCCACATAGTCCCTTTGCGCCGTGTCCAGGCGCACGCGCAGGGAATAAATAGCATGCCCCCGACGATCCCAAGCACCTCCGAGCCGACTCCGCGCTTCGAGAAGCAACGCATCTATCAAACGCTACCATTGCCCCGATCAGCACCGCAGCCCTCAGAACCAAGAACCCCCGAAACGGCAGGCACGCACCTGTCGTACTTCGTCGCCGCGTCCGACACTGAGTCCTATCGGTGCGTCGTTCAGCGCGGTCCTTCGCTTCGAGCGAAAGAACTCACCGATACTTCGAAGCGGTCCATCGCGATGTGAACTGCGGCATTCGGGCACGCGGCGCCTGGGCCACCACTTGCACCGGGCGAGCCCACGCTCGACGGTGTCAACTTGAGCATTTCGTGGCCCGTCGGGCGTTGGCCGCTGTCGCTCATCAAGCCAAGCACGTAGTCGCGGCTGTTCAGTCTGTAGCAGCGATCGGAGTACGAACCACAAGGCCGAGGCGGTCAGCGGTGATTCACCATGGCCTGGTGCGGACGCACGATGTCAAAAGAGAGTTGGCGTATACTGAGGGTGGTGACAATCAGACAGGGGCACGCGGAAGAAGGATGGAGGCAAACACGTACATTTTCCGAGCATGAAGTTGAAGAAGAGCACGTAGAGGTTGTCGTGCGCGGTCACATACTGCCGGAGCTTGTTCAGTATGGTCGTGCGACCGTATACCCGATCCTGACGCACCGCGGTAAGGTTCGCGACGTTGAAAAGGCTGCAAGCAGAGAAGGTCGGACAAGCAGCCGGTGATACACACAGCATAGGTTACTTACGTAGTGAGCATTCCAGTGGTGACTGTGAGCGCAATGAGCTTCGTAATCATATCGTTTGACCTGGTGCCTGTTAGTACCAGCAGAAGCTCTTGTTGAAACATGCACGACCCGATACTCACTTGGGCAAGCCAGTGCGGCGTTTGTGAAGGTAATACGCGAGCGAGAACGAGATCATGGACTCGGTGGTGACGGAGATGCACAGGCCGGCTATCCCTTGCGTCTGTGAGTGGCGCAGCTGGTAAGTTACTAACGCTCAACTATACGCTTTGAAGAGCTTACTCGAAGAATAGTCTCCGCCGCGAAGATGTTATTGTACTTGTACCTAAGATTGGAAATTTCAAGGTACGTAACATAATACATGCGAACGCGTGCGTTGGCTCACCCGCGGATAGCATACGCTGATATCAGACGGCAGAGTCAGAGCTTTAGGCAGCGAGGCGACACTCGGGAAACTCACCAGTATTCGTTCCTAGGCGATGAAAGTAGGTTCGGCTTAGGTGAAACTGGACAGTACAGTCTATGTGACGTACCGAAGTTCGCGAGGGACAAGGCGCCCTTCAACAGGTCTCAGCCTCCGAGCAATCGGAGAATGACAGGCTGCTTTCTTACCGCGATTCCGGTCAAGTAGTATCGTGTACTCACTGGGAGAAAGGGACGAGGTCAGTACAGACTGTACCCCGGCGTGTTGTATTGCGCACATTTCCATAGACGGAACGTGAGGAACCTAGACGTAACTTCCAAGTCAGTTTCAGCACCCTCCAGGGACGAAAGGTTGTCACTCACCCGTTGAGGATGATTGCAAGAATCGCCTGCATGATGTAAGTCGCCAGAAAATTGCAAATAGAGGAAGGTAGGAAAGACTCACATTGAGCACGATTTCGGTCTATAATGGTAATTCACTGCGATCAGTTCTCTCACTCAGACATTCCGAGTGAGTTCTATGGCTTACTGGGACGCTCCTAGAGGTGACCTGCATCAGCGGCGGGTGAGGGAAGAGCAGAAGAAACCTAGGACACACCACACCAACGTTACCACCTTCGAGGGGTTCGCAAAGTCGAGGATGAGATAATTGTAGACGGCATGGATGACCACGGCCTGGTGAGCGCTATCGAACGCACTACGAAGTCTTAATCAGAATCTAGAGTGTTGTGATGTTCACCAGTTAGGAATCCACTGACAGCAGCGCGGCAACCTTCAGATATGAGCAACATATCAGCAGAATGACCCCAAATTCGCCGGAGGGCCAGAGAACGTACCAGACTCCGCAGCAGCCAGCCGTCGGTCTTCGCTTTCAGCGAGCGATAGTAGGTGAACGTCTGTAGGCATGTCACGCCGTACAGCCTGCGTTGACCACGCATGATTGCATACAAGCGATGTGTATGGATGAATGATACGCACATGGAGGACACGCAAACACCGAGGAATGTCACCCCAAGTGTGCCGCCAAGGCTTATCTCCTGGAATAACGCAGCCATATAGTCGTGAGGTATACAGAGAGGGCAAAGAGCAGATGCCCAGAGGAAGAGAGCATCTGCGTATTTATACGCCCATGTAGTGGCAAGGCTCAGGCCTCCTGTATAACAGAGTTAGACGAACGCGTTCTAATACACACGCAGACACTGGGGCTGAGAGCAGGCCCCGCCTGATTGCGCCCTCCTTAAAGTGGAATGCGCTCCTGGACCTGACACATAGCGATCCGTACTTCAAGCTCCATATTCGGCGATGAAACACGAGACTCCTTTGGTTTCGAAACCACCCTCAGGTACCACCCCTTATGTATGCGCGCGTATCCACTCAAGCCCCGCCTCGCTGGGTTTAATGCCGTCCGATCGGACTCGTTCGGGCCCTCGGTAAGAAGTTCACAGCCGTATTCGAGTTTGCACACGACTGTTTGCACGCACACATTCCCGGATACGAGCAGCGGCCTATGGGTGGGCGACATTCAGAGTCCTGGAACTGCATATGCAACAGCGGCCTTGGTAACTGACGGCCCCTCGAGGACGATACCACGCCGAGCAACTCATTGCTAGATCGACTTGGCAAAGACAGGGCAATAAGAGCGGCAGCTTATGTTATGATGCCAATTGCTTCTACTTCTACTGCCCAAGACACTATACGTTCGGGCGCCTTAGGCAGCAGGAGAGCGAATACAGTATATCAATGAGGAACGTACCAAGCGAGGTGGCTGGGCACGACAAGAACTACCTGCAGCACTGTTTGAGCAACATTGCGAGAGATGGACGAGAAGCGAGGTGCTCGCAACTTTTAAGGTAGGATGGGCTATAGATTTCGCGAGGAAACGCAGTAAAATCTAGCAGGTAGAAACCCGGGAGACACCCGGCGAAGGAAACCTAGGCATCCGCTACGACAGCAGAGCAGCGGTAACTGCAGCTGACAGCGAGTTATTTGAATTCACTACACATAGCGGACTAGGAGAAGCCTTGATTAGAATATTTGAGAACTTCGTGTCAATTCCGAGAAAATAGAGACTACCTTGTGGTCTTTGAAAGCAGATGAAGGCCAGAAACCCAGGGCCACATACCATCCATCTTCCAGGCGCGAAAGAACGCGAGCAGGCAGTAGTCAAGGATGAATCCTTTCTTCAGAGGGTGAAGTTGAGAATATGCATGCCGGAGAATCGACGGCGTCGAGAGAGGACAAAAACGTACTAGTATACTACTAGGCGCCCTTTCGGCGTCTGCAAGCTGCTACCTGGAGAAGGTTGAAACTCCGTCACTCCGCTGTGGCTGATCCTTCAGCAGACAGGTCTCCGTGTTCAACCATGTTCGACTTTACATCGCAACCTCCTGCGCTCCATGAGTTTACACAGTAACATCGGTTACAACAAGAACGTACATATCACCCCTGGCCGTAACTTCAACATGCGTGCTGTGCATATGCAGCAGGTGTCGACGTCGGATGGTGGGTTTCGTCCGAGTCCATGGCTATAAGTATTCAAGTACTCACGCTGTCTGAATTCTATCAGGTTCTGCGGTTCTCATCATGCGCAGACCGCGTTCTCTTACCCTGACTATGGGTGCCTTACACTGGGGCAAATGCTCCAGGTCTCCGACCGGCCACGTCCTCGGTCATGCGTCCACTCAAGACAGATGTTCTCTCTCAAGATGAGACGCTTCTGGCCGCGCTATCCACGCCCGTCACCGGTATCCTGCAGATGAAATGATACCGACGCCCAATCTGATAAACCTCCGGCTAGCAGGTGCCACCACGTTGTTCAGGCGATCCAATTCCGTCTTCGGGCGGTGCGGTGCACTTGACGGAGCCGCCCTCTATGCCTGGCGTGCCTGCCTCAGGGGTGCTGCATTGTCCACCTTCGTTCAATTAGTGCTGCACATGTAGCGAGCCATCTCCGTCCAGGCGTCTTCTTCCAGGCAAGTCGCCCAGCGCTATAAGTCCCCATCTTCAATTCGCTAGTATGCCCTCTTTGCCGCCATACAACGACCTTCGCTCGCTGCCCACTTCGTGTGCATGATGCTGGCCTCCTTCGCGTTCGGCGCGTTCGTGCCCTATCTATTGGTAGCATCCGGTGTGGGGGCGGCTGCCTCTCCAGCTGTGCCTGCGGCTCAAGGTATCACTACTCTGAGCAGCGCAGATATTGCGGCCTTCCTGCCGTACACGCACTTCGCGGCGGTCGGCTACTGTCCTCCGTCTATTGCCCTAGCCTGGAGCTGTGGTGCGAACTGTCAGGCGAACCCATCGTTTATCCCCATTGCTGCTGGAGGGGACGGCGACAAGGTTCAGTTTTGTAAGTGCTTCCCCGCTCTCGCGCCGCATGCGACCCCTGAGCGCGCACAACAGGCTAACATACTTCCTCGCGGTCCAGGGTATGTCGGGTTCAACCCCCCGTCGGGCGAGATCATCGTTTCTCACCAGGGGACGAACTTCTCCGAGATGTACGCCGTTTTCGCCTTTGCATTTCTGTAGCCCGCGCTCACCTGTATAAGTGAACCTGTCCTCACGGACATCGACATCATTCTTGAGAGTCTTTCCAGTGCCCTCTTCCCAGGCGCCCCAGCGGGCATCCAGACGCACATGGGATTCACAGCGTCTCAGCAGAAGTCAGTTTCACCCTGCGCATTCGCTTCAGTGCTCTTTGGCTCACCCACCTGCAGGACCGCGGTGGATATCCTGCAAGCCGTGCAGACAGGCCTCACCAAGTTCAGTCCGAAGAAGGTTACCGTCGCTGCGCATTCGCTAGGTGAGCGCCCTCCTACCGACATCGTCATAACAAACACTTACGCAGATAAACACAGGCGCCGCTGTCGGCCTCCTCGACGCGATGTTCTTCCGCTTGCATGTCCCGTCGGACGTGGCGGTGCGCTTTGTCGGGTACGCGCTCCCGCGCGTCGGGAACCAAGTGTTCGCAGACTTCGTCGACGGCTCCGGGGTACAGGTGCAGCACATCAACAACATGGAGGACCTCGTGCCGATCCTGCCCGGTCGCTTCTTAGGTTACCACCACCCGTCGGGCGAGATTCACATCCAGGATTCTGGCACCTGGGTGTCTTGTCCAGGTACACTTTGAGCTTTGTGCACTCGAGGCCGAGGCTAATGATCGTGTGCACAGGCCAGGATAATCCGAGCGCGCAATGCAGCACAGGCGACGTGCCCACCATATTCCAGGGAAATGCGAACAATCATAACGGGCCGTACCAGGGCATCGAGATGGGCGTATGCTAAGAGAGGGCTTCTCCGAGCGGATGCGCACATCTTCGACGTTTTATCGGATTTTATGGGTATTTGGTACTGCACTGACATACGGACTTTTTATATCGCTTTCCATATGGCCAGGCATTAGGGGACTTGACTCGCCCATGCCTTTCTATTCGTTGTTGTCAGGCTCGTACGTATATCCATATGAGATGCTTTTAATACTAGTAGCCTGTAGGAATCATATGCCCGCGGGTTCCTGGCCGGATAGGACAGTAGATCTTTCAACAGCGCAGCCTCGAAGCGCTCGATGCCACCAACTTGTATGAATCTCATTAGCGCCGGCGTGTAGCTCGTGCGCATCACTCTCGGACAAGAATCACACACCACAGCCTCGATGAAGACGGGTCTGCTTTGAGCAGCGCTTTGGACACTAGGCCATGTACGTACTGCTAGGCGGCGATTTATGGAAATAGGAGTGGCCGTGCACAAAAGTACCTGGATCCCGGAAGCCTAGAATTAATGCTGTCACCCGAAACTCTATCAGGCCGTTCTGACGCTGTTAGTACCTCTCAGTCTCCCTCCGCGAACGCGTGCTTGTCCCGACCTACGACAGACCTCCCGGTATTCGCACAGTCTGCCCTCCAACACAGTCTGCGGGTACTAGTTTTACGATCATGGCGCCACCTTCCTCCACCAAAGCCTACACAGACGCATGGCTCGCTGGGTACGACGGCACGCAGTTCTACACACGCACGTACGCCGCAGCCGCGCCTCGCGCGGTGCTCCTCTACGTCCACGGGTTCTCCGAACACATCGCCCGTTACGAGTGGGCACACAGCCGATGTGCGTCCGAAGGTATCACTGTCTTCGCGTTCGACCAGCGCGGCTTCGGGCGCACTGCGCTCGATGCGGCACATAGGAGCAAGAAGAGCTCGTACGGGAGAACGAACCTCCACGACCAGCTGAGCGACATCGAGTGGTGGCTTACGCACCTCCACAAGGAGTACCCAGGCTTGCCACTGTTTACGATGGGTCATTCTATGGTAAGTGTCGTGCACTCTAGGATAAGAACTTCCGAGCTGACGGGGACCCCTTTCGTAGGGTGGGGCGCTTATCCTCGCGTTCGCGACGCGCACCTCTCCGCCACCGTCTCAGGAGTCCATCGCGCTCCTGTCTGGTGTCATCCCTTCAAGCACACTCTTGTTACAGTTCGTCTCCACGTCACGGCCTGTCCGGGTCGCCGCGGAGACGCTAAGCTTGATACTTCCGAACCTACTGTTCGATGCCTCCTTGCCGAACGACGTGAGCTCCTCTGCTTTCTCTGCAGTGTTGACCTTTACTCATGGCTTGGAATTTTGCGCATAGTACCTCTCGCACGACCCGGCCGTGAAGGCCGCGTTGGAGGCCGACCCAATGATCATACAGAAAGGCTCATTAAGATGTCTCTCGGATACACTGAACAACGTACAGCTCCTGCACTTATAAACTTTGTGCGGTATCTTACAATCTTTGATTTCAATCTCACAGGGCGAGCGGCTGTATAAGCACGAGTACAAGAATTGGCCGAAGAACCTCCCGGTCTGCCCCCGTCTCTCTTTCTGAGGGTCACGCACGCAGCTGACGCTCTATGGCATCCGCTACTAGGTACTCTTCATGCACGGCAGCGGGGATAGGGTGAGGCAATAGCGATCCAAGCACTGCTTTCAAACGCTGAGATTCTCTTGCATAGGTGACCTCTTTCAAAGCAGCACAAGAGTTCTACGAGAACCTGCCTGCCGAAGACAAGACCTTCAATACCATCGAGGTACGTACCCCGTATGTGAAGTTATCTTATGCTTCCTTGCTTACCACTTTGCAGGACGGATACCACGAGCTCGTACACGAGCCGAACGGCGTCAAAGAGAAGTACATGGACGACTGCATCGCCTGGATGCTCGAGCGCTCCAAACGCCCCACGCAGCCCGGCTCAACCTCTTCGCCACCTGCTGCGCAGGAGCCAGCTGCGGAAACAGCGCCTGTTGTGCCCTAGGTCACCTGTACGGGGGCGTAATGCGCCCCAGGCGAGGCTAGAGAACACGGCTGCCTCAGTCCGTGAGATGAGGCCGCCTCGCGCGGCCTCCGTGCTGTTCATTGTATAGCCTCGCACTATTGTATAGCCTCGAACTGTATGGCCATACTGGACTCATGTCGGTATTTATCAGCATATGTTCTATAGAACTGGAAGTAGACAGTGACAGGATAATCAAGTATCAAGTATCAGCATCAAGCCGCGAGCGCGGGCGTACTTCCGCGGAGGCTGATGCAAGTACTTTTTGAATACGGATCGCAGCCACGATACGGCGGTGTATGTGGTTCGTGTGGAGTTGCAGTAGACAGAAGGTGCGTCCCGCGATTTTTATGACCATTGGAAGTAGGCCTGAGGCTCTGCAGTGATGAAAAGTATGATCACGGAGGGAATACGAAAGCACATCTTTCAACGGAACGACTCGCCCGCGCGCTCGAGCGGGATGCCGTATCAGTACTGCCCTGCAGCTTTCTCCGAGCGACCGCCGACGCTCCGGGGGGTCAGCGCAAGCAGCTTCAAAGCCATGTCCGCCGCCGGGCTGTCAGGTCTTCAGGCCGCCGGCTTCCGCTCCCAGGTCCTGTCAAGGGCATAATGAAAGAAGCCGTCTTCGAGTCGGAGTGAAAGCCAGTCCGGCCATCCCAAACATGGAACAAACTAGAGCCGCTGAGTCTTCGAATTCCTAATACCAATCGTCGCAAGTCCGCTCTGAACCGCATGCCACCACGCAGCTGCCAAACGACATGTCGTCGGTGGGTATATACAACAGGTGTAGTAGAGGTACAACAAGGAGTGACATAATAAACATCCGAACAATCAAACAAGACGGCGGCCCAGATAAAGGAACCTACATCCCTCTAAGACAATGTACATATCCAGCGCACGTCTTTCCAAGCAGTCCCCCAGTGTGCACTGGTAGAGAATAAATAGCACACCTCCGACCCCAAGAAACACCGCAACGAGGGGTCCGCGCCTCCAGAAGCAGCGCCCCTATCAAACGCTATGTCGACAGTGATCAGCTTCCTACCCATTGAGGCATCCAGAAGGGGCAGGCACGCACCTCTCGTACTTGGTCGCCTCCGACTCGTGTGAGTCCTGTCAGAACCCGGTTCAGCGCCACCCCTCGACTGCGATGCCACAGGTCCCGAAAAACAGATACTTACCGACACGACGAACCTGTCCATAGCGATATGGACAGCGGCATGCGGCGATGCAACGCGCGGACGCATCGCGCCGCCGCTGTTGCCCGACCCTACGCTCGACGGCGGCAGCTTGAGTGTCTCGTGGTCGGACGAGCCCTGGCTATCGCCCATGAGCCCGAGGACATAGTTGCGGCTGTTCAGCCTGCACAAAGAGAGCGCCACAAAAGCGAGGTGGTCAGCGGTAATTCCCCTGTCGAATGTGATCGGATGTGGCGGACGTACGACGTCAAGAGAGAGTTTGCGTATACTGCGGGCGGCGATCACTGGTCAGCCGCTGTCGACCACACGGGCGCGCATGGGGGAGTCGGGAACACGTACGTTTGCCGAGCATGAAGTTGAAAAAGAGGACGTAGAGGTTGTCGTGCGCGGTGACATACTGTAAGGTGGTCAGTTTGAGCCGCATCTACTGTGCATAAACACTTGTCAGACTTACCGCAATCAGGTCCGCGACGTTAAAGAGGCTGGAAGCATTCCGCGGCAAAATGAATGAGCGACAGGCGACCCGGAGAAGCACGGCAGCGGCTACTTACGTAGTGAGCATTCCAGTAGTGACAGTGAGCGCGATGAGCTTCGTGATGATATCGTTAGACCTGGAAGACCCGGTCAGTTTCATATCCAACGCCGGTGTTAGAGCGGCGGCGAGGCTCACTTGCGCAAGCCAGTGCGGCGGTTGTGGAGGTAGTACGCGAGGGTGAACGAGATCATGGACTCTGTGACCACAGAGATAGACAGGCCGGCGATTCCTTGGTGCTGTGTGGGCGACGCAGCTCGTAAGTTAGGAATGCTCGACGCCGGGGCTGAACCGAGAGGGCTTACGCGGAGGATGGTCTCCGCTGCGAAAATGTTATCGAATAGGTACCTGGGGTCAATATATATTAGAACTCAGTTCCTGATGTATGTATATCCGAGCTTACCCGCGGATAGCATACGCTGATACCGAACGGTAGCATTAGCGAGTTGAAAAACAGGGCGGTACTGGAGTACAAATCGCCACGAAAACTCACCGAGGTTCGTTCCTAGACATTGACAGTAGGTTCAGCTTGGGTGAAACCTGACGGCGTGGCATGCATGACGTACCGAAGTTTGCCAGAGTCAACACCCCCTTCAACCCGTCTCAGTCTGGGTGCAATCGAAGGGGAAGAGACTACTTTCTTACCGCAATGCCAGTCAAGTGGTACCGCGTGCTCACTGTAAGAAATTCAGGATGTCAGCATATCCAATGGTGCTCTGACATACTACGACACTCACGTTTCCATAGACGGAATGTTAGGAAGCTAGTAGTCATGACAAGTTCAGTCGTAGCATAGTATCGGTCCGGGAATCTATCACGTACCCGTTGAGGATAAGGGCAAGAATCGCCTGTGTGTGAGTCGTCAGCGTTGCGCAAAGTGCGGCAGCTATTGGAATCATCTTACATTGAGCACGACTTCGGTCTACCATGGCACCCGGCTGCGATCAGTGCTTGCTCATATTAGCTATCCGAATGTTCTCCAGGACTCACCGGGATACTCCTGGAGGCGACTTGCATCAGCGGTGGTCGGAGAAAAGACAAAGAAAAGACTGTACATACCACACCAATGATACTACCTTAAACGGGTTGGCAAAGTCGAGGACGAGATAATTGTAAACGGCATGAATGACAACTGCCTGGTGAGCGCTATCGAACGCGCTACAAAACCCTAGTCAAAATACAACCGCGGCGACATGAACCGACTGGGAGGATACTCACAGCAGCGCGGCAACCTTCACATGACAGTCAGTTAAATAGCCTCGAAGTCGCCGCAGAGCGACGAAACTCACCAAACTCCACAATAGCCAGCTGTCGGTCTTCGCTTTCGGCGAGCGATAATAGGTGAAAGTCTGTAGGCAGGTCACGCCGTACAGCCTGTAGTGAACAATAATTAGTGCCTACAAGCGACCCAGTTGAATAAATTATACGCACATGGAAGACACGCAAACACCGATAAATGTAACTCCCAGTGTGCCGCCAAGGCTGATCTCCTGGAATAACGAAGCCATTACGGTCGTTTAGTGTGAAGTATACCCGATAACAGCCGTTCAGAGGGCGCGAGGACAGTTGTCAAGTGCGGATGATAGTGTGTGAGTACTTATATACCCGTACACTGGCAAGGCTCACGCCTCCTACGAAATAAAGTTACAAGGACGCGTTCGAATAGACGCGCAGGCACCGGGGCTGGCGTTCGGGCAGGCCCCATATCTTCATTATGGCAGGGTATCTACACCTCTACAAGACGCCGAAGCGAGGTGCTGTGGATGTCGGCGCGCCGAGGAGACGTGAAGCTGTTGGGAAGGTGTCAATGTGCGACGTGAGAGATGCAAGATGCGCCCGGAACATGATGTATGCTCACATCAAAATACGACCGCCGCCACTGACGAAGGACAAACTAGGATGATTGCCTAGATCCGCCGCGGGTGCCCGCATCGCATCGCATTTGGGTGCAGGCGCAGCAGCGATTTTCGGGACCCATTGTAGAGGGGTCACAGGGTCTTCGTTGTTGGATAGTTTCATCATCGGAGTAAAAAGTCGCACACTTCAACCGTTCTTTGTAGGTTCGGTCATCAACCACACACTTGAACGTGACGTGGCAGCGAATCGCGCCGAGTATCGAGAAAGGGAAGGATTATACGCAAGACCTCGAGGACTAGCCATATTGGTACAGCTTTGCCATAAGCCATGGCCCGTGGATCTGCCTACAGCCCGTCAGCGTGAAGTGGGAGTGAGTAGACATTTGAGACTGTCTAGATGCACCTCGATAGACACTCAGGCTGACAGGCTATACACCTCGCCAGTGTATGATGCACATTATCAGGAAGTCGTGACTCTGTACAAACGCTGTATGGGACGCTTAGGGAAGACAGGGTCAATTCGGGAGACTGATCGTCCTTGACTGGAGATGTCGTTCCCAGGGCTGCCTCGGCTAACTGACGTTCAGCCACGTTCAGATGCCGTCCTCCCGCAAGAAGCTGCACAATCTAACTTCTCGCCCACCATTTCTCGTGGGGGTAGTGCACTGACCATCCGAGTGTGACCGGGGAAGTCGAATCCTCGATATCAGTCCACGCATGGGAGTCGTTCGGTGATCTAATGCAATCCACATACCTGTGCTTGTGATGGTCAGTACTTCTTCAACCAAGTTGCACCCACTCAACATGAAGTACCCATGTTCCTTCCAAAGCGCGGTGGCTAGTACAAGGTCGAGATTTGGGTTCTATACGCATAAACGTTCCGTTAGGCACAGCACTGGCAGACTTGTGAGATACTCCGAAAAAAGACCGCCACCAATCACTATTCATCTTCAACCTCGGACAGTCCGTGGGCCGTTTCATGCTGCGCGATAGAAGCTTGAGCGAAAGTGGGATACAGGACCGGTGTTTTGTTGGACGGCGACATGTCTGTCGAGATGCGAACCTCGCCGAGCTTCAGGAACTAAATGACGATCTAAACCTCTCAGGCAAAGTAAGTTCCCCGCAAGAACGTTGGAAGTCGAGCCCGAAAGTCCCGGTCAGTGATATGGCGGCAGGCCAGTAGCTGGTGGGATCGTTTGGGCAGAAGGGAGCCAAGGTGATGGTGAGAGAAAGGCGTCGAGTTTTTGCAAAGTCCCGCCGGCAAGTCAGCACAGCCACACGGCACGCACATGCCAGCATGCACATTCCAGCCGCAGTACTTGAACGCCTCTCACTCCTTCCCACAGCTGCTGGACCACCGACCTCTCTTCATATATCAAAGCATGGATAGGTCTCCACAAAGAGTCCAAGTTCAAACTGCTAGCGCCGTGCTATCTCAGTAACTGGCACCGTGACGTGCTCATGACGGAGAACCCCTACTTCGAAATGTTGAGATGATCAAGGGGCCAGAGGTTCCCGCGCGGTCCGTGATACACACACGGTTCATCCTTTCGGGCATTATACGCAGGTGTATGCCAAAGTGCGTAGTCCATGCAGCATGGGTATGTAAACAGTGCCTTTACTGCTTCCACAGCGCTGATACCGCACGGGGGTGACCAGACATTCTCGTCTATCCGGGCCAGTCCAGACAAGATGATACTGCGGGAAATAAACAGGTCCCAGGCGTGCTTCCCTGACTTCTAAGTTCTGTCGCCCCTGACAGATGCCGCCTCCGATACCGGGCTCCGCGAGTGTCCAAGTAAAGACTTTGCAGCGGCGCTACCGCACCTCGCCTTACCCCCGCTCTTACCTCGCCGCCACTGGGAACGCCCTCGGCCCTGGTCTTTGCGCAGAGGAGACTAGCATACTGTTCTCTCTGGTCCACCCCCCAAGCACCACAGATTCCCACCAGGACCTGGCTCTATACGCGCACAGGGAAACGCGTTAGTTATGGAGCCACAATCCGCTACTGTGTACGTTGCTCGCTCACGGGCACACTCGTCGTTGTATGCCTATGATCTAACCTGTGCTGAACGACTCGCAGGGCTCCCAATGTCGTATACAAGCGCGGATATGCCTTCTGGATGGTGTACATATCGAATCTCGTAGTGGACATGCTGACGGCCTTGGATCTCGTGAGTCCTCATTTACCCTCGTCAACGACCGCGATACCAAACTCGTCATATGTAGACGGCTGTCTCTACCGCCCTGCCTACCATCGTTGGACACCTCAACGGGAGCGACTTCGTCTGGGCCGGCAGCGCGTACACCATCGCATCCACTGCGGTCATCCCGCTCGTCGGCAACCTCGTATCTGGATTTGGACGCAAGCCTGTCCTCCTCACCTTCATTTTGGTGTTTGCGGTAGGTTCTGCGGTGTGCGGTGGCGCGCAGAACATGAACATGCTCATCGCAGGGAGAGGTGCGTTCGCTAGCCTAAACATCTGTCTTCTAGCATAGCTAACTATCAGCGTGGCGTGTGCAGCCATACAAGGATTTGGCGGAGGCGGATGCATCTCAATCACAGAGATCATATACGCTGACATGGTACCACTTCCCGAGCGAGGCAAGTTCCAGGGCATCGTCGCAACGTACGTCTGTTTGGCTCATGCTGTGGCGTCGCTCGAGGCTCACTTAGTTTTGTGTATGATCAAGCGTCTGGGCACTTGCATGGTGAGTAGGATACATGCAAGCTTGAATTCGGTAGCTGACAATGCGTTACAGCGCAATGGGCCCGTTAATAGGCGGAGCAATAGCGAACACGGGAGCGTGGCGCTGGCTGTTCTTCCTCAATTTGCCTTTGTGCGGGATTGCATTCCCGCTCACATTCATCTTCCTGCGCGTGAACACGCCTAAGACTAAATTGAGCGAAAAACTGGCCCAGATTGACTGGCTGTAAGTCGGATAGCCCATTCCTGTCCATGGCGTAGTGTTGACACATCCTCCATAACATAGCGGTGTTGGTCTAATCACTGGAAGCACTGTCTCTGTCCTCCTAGCAATAACATGGGGTGGCCTGCGTTTCCCTTGGACGTCCTTCCACGTGTTGGTCCCGCTCATCATCGGGGCAATTGGCCTTGTAACGTTCTTCGTTACGCAATACTATTGGCTGAAGGGTCCCACAGTAAGCTCGTTATGTCAGTCATTCTTATATCTCTCAACTAACCCGAATGACAGGTTCCGAGGTACTTCTTCACGAATCGCACGACTTTGAGCGGGTAGGCTGGACCACTCCTTTCGGAGAGCACGAACGTGATGCTCAAACTCGCTTTGCAGGTTTCTTGGCACATTCTTTCACGGCATGGTCTCCATCGTATCGCTCTGTGCGTGTATTGCTACTACTACTACATGAAGGTATCCGCAACTAAAGCTACCACCTACAGACTACCTCCCGGTATACTTCCAAGCCTCCCAAATGGCCTCCGCGATCGGGTCCGGCGTCGACATGATCGTCTTCTGCGTCGTGATCCCCGTCTTCGCCATCGTCAGCGGCGTGTCCGTGCAGATCGTCGGCCGCTACTGCCCGCAGAACTACATCGGCTGGGCGCTCATGATCGCGGGCTTCGGCATCCTCTCGCTCCTCGACGAGAACTCCTCGCGCGCGATGTACATCGGCTGCCAGGTCCCGCTCGCGATCGGGCTCGGCATCATCTGGGTCAGCACGCAGTTCGCGATCCTCGCGCCGCTCAAGTTCTCGAACAGCGCGCACGCGCTCGCGTTCTTCACCTTCTTCCGCTGCTTCGCCCAGGTACGTCGCCTCCCTCTCCTCCCTCTCTCCCCAACACGCTATGCGATGCTGACTAACATCTCCTTGTCCCGCAGAGCTGGGGAATCGTCATCGGCGGCACCATCCTCCAAACGAAGCTCCTCCAAGTGCTCCCCGCCTCCTTCACCGCGACCCTCCCGCACGGCATCCAGATCGCATACGCCGTCATCCCCTCGATCCCCGGGCTGCAGGAGCCGCAGCGCACAGAGGTGCGCGCCGCGTTCGCGCAGGCGACGCGCCTCATCTGGCGCGTCATGGCGGGGCTCTCGGGCGCGGGGCTGCTCACGTGCCTGCTCATGCAGGAGGTCGAGCTCCGGAAGGACTCGTTAGACGATAAGTGGGGGCTCAAGCAGGACGAGGAGGGCGAGGGCGAGAAGACGGTTGGGGATGTGGATGCGGAGAGTGGGCGGGGGAAAGAGGGGGCTGCGTCGTCGAGCGTAGAGGTTCCTGTGGCATGATCGGTTACTTGCGAGGTTCTGACTAGAGTATATGCTAGGGTTTTGCGTAAAGGAGATGTATCGTTACCGTTCCTGAGGACATTATCATACTACTTCCACGAAACGCGTCGCATGCCATGACCTCAGGAGACCGAGCGAGTGAATGAGTGGAACCCGCCAAAGTTACGAGCGGGCTGAAGCTTGAAAGATTCACCACGGCATATGTATGTACACATCATATGCGCACGTCTCGCAATTGTACGCTCGGCAGGTGCCAACACCTGCATCATTCGGCACACCTCGTTCACCAAACACTCTCGTACATTCTCAATGTGTCTCCTCCCGACCATAATCTCAAGACGCCGAGAGGCCACCTTGATACCGGCGGGCATAGGTATGCTGCGCGGACTCGGCTTGACTCGGAGAGAGTTGGAGCCTACATAGAGACGACGAGTAACAGCATCCTCCGGGAGAAAGCGAGAGCCGGGAGGGCGGCGGGAGGGGAGGGAGTATCGGAGAGGGGGGCGGCTCTGACATCGAGTCAGGGCGGACTTCACATTCTCAGGAGAGGTCTCGGTAATTTCAGACGTCGGCTTGTGCTTCGAGCCCGATCGTATAGTCTCTTACGATTCAATGTACAGCGATGCACCCCTCGCAGCCACACAATTGCCTGAAAACAGATATCCCAGTATATTCAAACAACACAAGACCAACAGGGGCGTACGAGGGGCGACATGAGACACGACATATGCGTCCATCCAGGGCAGGGCAGGACTCAGAAGACCAGGTGAAGACATATTATGCACGCACATACAGGGGTAGGTGAAGGAGCAGCGGCGAGCTGGAGGCAGACTCGTACGAACGGGAACTTCAAGCATTGGCGCGGACGTGCAGGCGCGCCTCGATCCACGTGAAGTACTCCTCCAGGATCTTGTCGGGGATGTCCCCGGCCTCGTGCAGGAGGTCGTGCAGGATGCCCTACATGTGCGCGCGCGGAAAAGTGTATTTAGTTGGAGGGCAGGCAGGGTTGTACGGCGGTATATATGCATACCTCGTACTCGATGAGCTTCTTGTCCTTGATGTCAAGTTTGTTGTAGAACGCGACGCCGGCCTTTGGGCAGTTGACCTGGTACGAATTCCAAAGTGAGAAAAGGACTTCGTCAACGTATGACATATTGACGCACCTCATCTGCAGTTCCCCAGGCCATGAGAAGCTGAATGGCGCGTCCAAGTGAGCATATAGAACGATAGCGCAGGCATCGTAAGAACGTACAGGTAGTTCCTTTGGCCACCGCTTGTAACCCTCGTCTAGCAGCTCTTCACCCTTAGCAAACGCAGTGAGCACACATGTGGCGCGGACAGATGCGAGAACATACCTGTGTCAGCATATTATCCAAGCCCCGCGCCGTCCCCCGAGGCATCCGCAGCGTGTCCTTTTCTAACGCCTCAATCACAGCAGGATTACGCGAGAATCGCTGCACCGCTTCGTCAGCCGAGTACCCCGAAGCGCACGGGTGGCGAACAACGCTTACCTCTGCAGGCATAGGGGCGGGGAAGGGCGTCGAAGGGGCGACCTTCGCGAGTCCTTTCGCGATCAGCCGGAGCACCTTCGCAGCGGGGTATGTGAGGTGCACGAGCGGGCCCTGCGCGATGATGCCAGACACGAGCGCGACGGTCTCGGGTGTGGGCGGCGCATGCGGGCGAGTCGGGAACGCCATGGTCATACCACCACCCTACGGCACACGTTCCAGTCAACGAATGCCCACACATCGTGGCAAGAGGGCGTGCGCACCGCAGAGTAGCCCATAACAAAGATCGGGGTCTTCGGCATCGTGCGCGCGACGTGCTTCACCCACCACTCGAGGTCCGCGAGCTCGAGCGGGCGGCTCGTCTTCCCGTAGTACTCGTCCGCGCTGCGGTGCGTCTCGTCGAGCGCGGTGCGCCCGAACCCGCGCATGTCGTACGCGAACACGGCGATGCCGCGCTGCGCGAAGCGCGGGTGCACGTCCTCGTAGCGGCCGATGTGGTCCGCGAAGCCGTGCACGAAGACGAGGACGGCCTTCGGGGGCCCGCTCGGCGGCACGTAGGTGCGCGTGTAGAAGTGGTGGCCGTCGAAGCCGTCTATCCAGGCCTCGGTGAATTGTGCGGTGGCCATGGCGGTGACAGTCGGGCGGCAGCGAGCTCGGGCTTGAGACTAGAGGGCGTAAGTCAGACACGAGCGTCGAGACCGGAGAGGAGTCGGAGGCGAGGGCGCAGAGGATATGAGAGCGCCGAACAAGGTTTTTGGGCTTTTGTAGGGGTGCATGCTGCCGAAAAGAGGCCGTCGCGCATGATAGAAGAGTGTGACAAGGGGAGAGGGGAGAGACCGACGGACAGTAGCGGACAGTAGACGGCCGCGCAGTCTCAGATACCGCCCGCTCAGGTGGCTGCTTACGATACTGGTGATCGGACCCGTCATTGCTATATTCGGAGATACAGCGCGACCCCTTATTACACGCGTTCTGTAGATGCGCGGCCTAGCAGCGTGCGTATTGAGCGATGCCATCCTGAGAATCCCACTGGGCCTGCCCAAGCGTGGCCGTCTGAGAGAGAGAGGATGGCTCTCTGAAGCCGAAAGGAGGACCCCGGAGACCCCTCCTGTCGAGGAAAGGTCTTTTCCCGGTAAGCCCGGGCTATGGCACGGAGGCTGCGGCACTCACTCCCTCCTTCTCCGCTCCCCCGACAACCGCGGGCGTCCCTGGGAGCGTTAACTTGAGTTCTGGAGAACAACCTACCCACCTTCTCTGATGTGCGACCTGCCTTCTGCGCGCCACCTCTCCGCTCACAGCGCCAACTTTCTCGTGCCAATCTCGTCCCATGCATCGCCATGTCGGTGGTGCGCACGCCTGCGCTGGAACACCGCGCGGACCCGGAGTCCGCAATCTCACCAGCGGGCGCTGTCCGTGCAGGAGCGCGATGGAAACACCGTATAGAAATACGACGCTGGCACGGCGTCCAGCTGTCCTCAGGCTACCACCGTCGCGGGACCCCTGCAAGCGAGCACGTCCACTAAGCGATGCCATCGTACCTGCGCCCCGACGCCCCGTCCGCCGCCGAGCCCGAGGAGCTCGTCCCGCTCGTGCCCCTGCTGCCCATCGACGTCCCCAGCGCCCGCCCCGCCCCGCCCCGCCTGCGGCGACCGCTCCCAGGGCAGGAAGTCGTAGCTGGGTACATGCGCACGTCGCACGTCGTCCCCGCCGCGTGCCCGCGCTTCCTGCCCGCGGAGAGCGCGCTGCGGCCGACGATGTGCGACGGGGTGCCCGCGGACATGGACGCCGCGCTGGCGGCGCTCGCAGCCGCGCGCCGCGCGTTTGACGTGCAGAAGCGCCGCGCGCCGCAGCACTTGCTGTCGTACGAGCAGCAGTGGAACTGCGTTGATCGATACGTCCATCCACGCGCCTTGTCGTCCGGGACGTCGCGGGGCATCACGCTGCTCCTCATCCACTCCGGGGGTTTCTCGCGCCAGGTAAGACAGATTTGCAGATGTTCAGGGTTTTGAAACGGGTGCTCACACATGTGGTAGATCTGGGAGCCCATGCTGAAGCCCCTCCTTGCGCGACTATCTGATTCCGCGACCGACATCGTAGATGAAATATGGTCCTTCGAAGCCGTGCAACATGGCGACAGCGCGGTCATCAACGACCACGCTCAAAGAGACATCGGTATGGCGCCCGCCGCCGTCAAGTCATCGCTCGCTCACCAAACCTTGTTGCAGTTGACTGGCACGACCTCACCCGCGACATCCTCAACTTCCTCTCGACATACCTCCCCGCGGACCCAGGCGCCGCACTCGACACAGTCCTGTCCCCCGTCGCCCCACACGAATTCGGCAAACCACGGCGGCGCCGACTCGTCGGCGTCGGCCACTCCTTCGGCGGCACCATCCTGTCAGCATTTAACTTCGTTCCCTGCATGCCCATCTGACATCCCAACTGATTTTGGCTGCACAGAGCGCGCGCGGCACTCGCCCAGCCAGACCTCTTCGACTCGCTCGTCCTCGTCGAGCCCATCGTCTTCTCCGCCGCCTTCCAGGACCGCGGGCCCGGCCCAGGCGCCGGCATGCTCAGGTTCCTCTTCACGTCCACACTCGCGAAGCAGCCGTCCTTCCCGAGCGCCGCCGCGGCGCGCGCGTACTTCCGCGCGTACCCGACGTCCGCGCGCTGGGACCCGCGCATTGTCGAGGTTGTGATGCGGCACGGGCTCGTGGGGGACTGTCCTAATGCCCAGGACCCGGACGCGGGGGGCGAGGAGGGCGTGAGGTTGAAGACGCGGCCGTTCGACGAGACGGCGTTGACGTACGGCTGGCGCGCCGCACACGAGGTGTGGGCCGCGCTGCCGACGCTCGAGCCGCGCCTCTCGCTGCATTGGGTCATGAGCGGGAAGTCCGCTGCCTGGTATGTCCGCGCCTTCCGCCTTCCTTTGTCTGAAGATCTGGCAGAAGCAAACGCTGACGCCGCGACCACGTTCTCTAGGACGGGGGGCCGGGCGATGACCCGGCGCACGGTGTGGCGGCGGCCTGCGAACGCGAGCAACGTCCTGATCCCCGACGCGGGGCACAGCGTGAGCCCTCTCTCTCTAGTAGCTAGGACCCCAGATGAGAATAGCCTGAACTCACCACCTTCGTCTTCTTCGAACGCGAACAACAGATCCTGCAGGAGAAGCCCGACGAGCTCGGTGAGTCCTGCAATCATCGTCCTCGCCGCGCGCGGGTCGTGTACGGTGCACTGACGTACGCTATGACACAGCGGGGGAGGTGTTCGCGTTCCTGTTCAGCAAGTACGGGCACCTCGACGCGATCCGGGTGCACAGCGGGATCGCGAAGCTGCAAGGGCTGCTTCCGTGGGTGTACACGATGCACAAGTTGTAGCTTTGCCCAGCGGGCGATCACGTCGGGACTCGGGCTGTCTGCGGGGACTATGGATCATGAATCAGAGGGCATGGTGTTGTACTTTTAGACCGTGTAGGCATAGATTGGGGTTTCGCCGCGTTGTTCGCTCCAGCGCTGCTCGTTGGGATACGTAACATGCCGTGCATGGACGTAGGTGAGGTGCCAGC
>MNAD01000162.1:0-26417 GCA_001895945.1 Trametes pubescens
GCAGCCGTGCTCTGGTAGTAGTGTGGGACTCCTCCGGCGTGATCGTGCCGGCCATACCCACTAAAACCCCCTGCGGTATATGGGATGGCTAAATCCCGGGGACGGTCTCGAACTGACGCTTTCTGCACTTCTGGGCGCCAGTCTTATCGAGTACGCGCGATGGCACCGCTAAGCCATCGCCGCCCAGTATTTCTTCCCAGCGTTCTTGTTGTTGGCAAATTGTTGTTTGATTACGCACGTATGCTATCAAGGAATATAGAAACGCCCACTGCTCGTCGATGAGTCTTCCGTTTGACCGCTATGTGGCCTGGGGTTTGTCCGTGCGACGAGCTTGCAACTTGTTCTCATTGGGGTAGTGGCGAGCGTAGCGCGAAACGTCCACATCGCTTGTCGCGGTTTGCATGCTCGTCATGGGGACTCTGCTGAAGACGTTCACATCACTTGCCTGAAGATGGCAAACTTTAAGAAAGCAAGAAGAACTAAGTATACAGTAATCTAGCGTACAACAGCAGATATAGAAACACGGATGTAGCCAACAACGCACGAATATGCAAACCTAGACACGGCACAGGAAGCCCATCATCTCCGACTCCTCCGCGCGGCGGGCGGGACATTCTCGTCGGCCTCGTCTCGGGCGTTCTGATACAACGCGGATGTCGAGCGGTGCGCGGTGCGCTCGACGATGGATGTTCCGTCCCGGAACCGCGTCCGGAAGAGCACATTTGCGTTCGTGAAAAGACCCTCCTTCAGCGAGACGACGATGAACTGCGAGCCCTTGAAGCGTGTCCGGAACAGCTGGCCGATGTGCTGCGTGTGCGACAGGTCGAGCGCGGCGTCAATCTCGTCCAGGATGTACATCGGCGCGGGCTTGAACTGCAGCAGGGACATAATGAGGGAGAGCGCGATAAGAGACCTGTGCAGCATTGTCAGCGTGCCGTACTCGGATGATCGTGAAGAATGGACGAATAGAGATTCATGATACGCACCGTTGACCGCCGCTGAGCTCCGTGAGACTCTGCTTCCAAACCGTGCCTAGGCGCACTTTCACCTCTAGACCCTTCATGAGGTCCTGGCCCTCCGGTGGTTGGAGTTTCGCGAAGTTGCCCGGGAGGAGCTCCGCAAAGATGGCTCCGAAGTCCCTGGGATATGGCTCGCGATCAGCACATGCAATGGGACGGCATGTGGAGCTGGGGTGCCCACCCGTTAACTTTCTGCCAGGTCGTTTCCACAGCATCGCGCTTGAACTGGTCGAGTTGGTCAATGCCGGCCACCATCTTGGTCTTATCCTTCAGAACCTGCGTCAGCATCTTCTTGAGATCGCCCTCCTGCTTCTCGACGCTAGTGCGAAGCCTTAGTAACCAATCCACGGAGATGCGAAATGTTTACCCACCCGTCAATCATGTGCACGGCTTTTGGGTTGATCTTTCTCTTCATGCCATTCTGCTGCGACTGCAACTCCTGAGCGCGCGTCCTAAGCTGGCCGATGTCTGCCTTGGAGAAGTCGTACGGAGTGCCGGGCTTCCCAAATTGTCTATGATGCGGTCAGCACACTGAATGCGGGGCATGTCCAACAAGCTACTTACTCCTGCTCCTCGACAATCCAGTCATACTGCTTCTCGAGATTCGTTGCCTGGTTCTCTGCGACAGTCATCTCCCTCTTCAAGGAGACGATGTCGTGTTCGTGCTTGGTGATGTCAAGGTCTGCGTTGCTGATCTCTTGTTTCTTTGCTTTGATGACTTGTTCAAGGGCCTTAAGTTCGTCGTCGTACCGGCTCAGCGTCGCACGTTCCTCCTGAAGCTTCTTCTCGACCCCCGCCAATCCGTCCTAGAGCCGATTAGAGCAACCTGAGTTGAAGATCCTCAAGGTTCTTACCTCGCTTGACTTTAGCTCCGCTTCAAGCTTCCCAAGTTCCTTTTGTAGCTTCTTCACGCCCCCACGGGCTTCCTCGATGGACGCCTCCGCGGTGGCGATGTCCTTCTCGATTTGCTCTGTTTATGATGAGCTCATGACGAATGCGAAGTGGTACAGACAAATTTTTACCAAGTTCGAGCGAAGCAGTCTGCAGTTCGCGATGCTGAGTCTTGACAACTACGGAGTGCTTTTGAAGCGCAGACTTCTGCTTGCTGACGTCCGCCTACGTGCCATGAAGTACGTTCAGTTGGTGACTACGCGACTTGGTAAGAAACTAACCTTGAGCTCGTCGATCTTCCCCTCTTTGTTGTTCTTGAAGTCATCCATGTCCTTCTCCAACTTCTTGATCTCCGCCTTCGCTGCCTTCTGCTTCTCCTTCGCAGCGTCAATGGCAGCACGTAGGTTAGCGATCGTCTGCTTCGCTTGCTCGACCTCTTGTCCGATCTGTACGTGTTGTAAGTCACAGGACGATACATGCGCATACACCCGGCTTACCCTAGACGCACTGCTTCCGTTGAGCTGCTCCTGCAAGAGGTTCAGCTCATGCTCCTTGATGTTCAAGTCGCGCATAAAAGCCCGCCAGTTGTCGCGAACGCCCTTCATGCGCTCATCCTCGCGTTCCAAGGCGGCAAGCCGCTGCCGCGCCTCTTGCAAGTTGCCCTCCGCTTGGAGGAGATCTTGCACTCTGACGAGCACCCCTGAGCTGCTCGGAGCAGAACCGCCGCTCAGCGTACCGGAGGGATCGTAGACATCGCCGTCAAGAGTGACCGACTTGATGCCGACCTCGCGGCCGAAGGTGATCTGCTTCGCCGTCGTCGCGTCGTCGCAGATGAACGTGCCGCCAAAAACGAAAAACATGGCGTTTGCGACCTCCTCAGGGTACCCGATCAGGGACAAGGCGAGACGAGCCTTGCCTCCTGAAATCCGCTCAGCGGCTTGTATTTTCTGGAAAACGGCGTCAGCAAAGGCTAAAACAACAAAATTCGAAGGAATCGTACAGAGGGCGAAACACGGAAACTCTCGATCCGATTTAGCGGAATGAGGGTAACTCGCCTCTTCAGGCGACCATTCTGAAGGAGCTGCTTGCCGACCTCGTCGCTCTCGACCACGACGTTGTACAAACGACCACCAGCGGTGATCTCAAGTGCCGTCGCCGCATTGTAGTTCAGCTTGTCGAGACCGACCAAAGAGGCTACAAGACCCTTGACCTTGTTGCGATCGAAGTTCGGATAGGGAGACGCGTACTCGAAGTCGAGGTTACCCATCCGGTTCTTGATGTCGTCGCGTGTCTGCCGCAGGCGCGTCAGCGCCGAGCCTGGATAAGACGTGGTAGCCAGCGTACCTGTGCAAGTCCCCTCACGTCCTCCTTCGCCTTTCGGATAGCCGTATCATGCGCTTCCTCCTTCTCGGTACCCCATCCCGTCTCGGCAATTCGCTTCTTGCACTTCTCCACCCCGCCCCGCATCTCCTCAAGCGTCCGTGCACCCTCGCCTGCCTCGCGCTCGACCGCCTTCCACCGTGCCTCAAGTGCCTTCAGCTCCTTCTCGCTCATGCCGAGCTTCACACGGCTTTGTTCCTCCTCAGCCGCTGCTTGCGCCGAACGTGTACGCGCATCTGCAAGTTGGCCCATATAGCCTCCGCCACCGGCGTTGCCATCTTTGTTCGAGGTTAGGCCGGTGAGGAGAGTCTGAAGTAACTCCTCAGCGTTCGTCAATGCGACCTGCAGCTCGTTGTGCTTGTCTTTGACAGTTGCGTGAGAAGAAGTGAGGGCTTCGACTTGGCGTCGCTTCTCGTTGCAGCTTGCGCGCAGCTGGGAATGCCGTCAGGATTGATCACGACGAGTAGATGAGCCACATACCTCCTCAAGCTCTTTCGCGGAGGCTGCAACCTTGCCTTCTTCATCTGCGATGGTGCCGTTCTTGATCTCGACCTGTGTGCGGACCTTTGCGAGCGTCTTGCCTAGCTCACTGACCTCCTCCTCCAGCTTCTTGAACTTCCCGCCCTTCTTCAGCTCCTTGTCCCTTTGCGCGTTGACACGCTCCATATCCTTCTCCGCGGCGTGGATCTCCGCGTCATGCTTGTCTTTCTTCTTCTTCAAAGATGCAATAAGCTTCTCAGCGCCCGAGACCTCCTTCTCCTTGGCGGCGGCACGTTCTCGAGCATCCGTCCATTCCCAGGCGCGAAGGGTGCGTGCGATGCGTTCGAGCTCAGTACAGGTCTTCTGCCATTGAACGTAGGACCTCTTCTCCTCGCGAAGCTTGTCTAGCTTGGGTGTGATTTCCTCGTTGAGCAAAGTAGTAATCTCCTGCACACGCTTCTCCTTCTTCGCAATCGTCTTCAGCGCCTTCTCCTTACGCTCCTCGAACATGCGCGTGCCGGCGGCCTCCTCCACCATACCCAGAATCTCCTGCGGCTTCATGTTGAGGACCTTCGTGATACGACCCTGCATGATGAGGAAATTGGGGTTGTTGATGTTGAGCTGAACGCTCTGGAAGAGCGTCTGAATGGCTTGTTGCGTAGATTTGTGACCGTTCAAGAGATATTTGGAGAGGTTCGGAATGGCGATCTTGACACCGCCATGGTCATGAACATTCACTGAGACAACACGTAGGCAGACGTACCTGTCTGGTTACAGTAAGCTGTGCATATCCCTCGAAACCCACAGGACTCGTCGCGCGGTTGGAGTTGTCGAATACGATGGTGACACTAGCTTTCGTGACTCCAGCCTGGCCTCGCTTGTAGATGAGATCTTGTTGGTTCTGCGCTCGCATCTATATCGTGGTTATGAGGATGGGGTATGTATAACAAGGCGCATCGATACTCACCGATGACATGTTGGTGAGACCCAGGACAAAACATATCGCGTCGAGGATGTTAGACTTGCCTGAGCCGTTCAAGCCCGTTATTGCGTTGAATGAAGAGTCCCATCCTGATATCTGCGTCCGTACAGGGTAGGACTTGAACCCTAAACGCGTTATAGACGCATATACTAGGCTTAAGAAGCTTCAAGCATACCTTCAAGAATGAGTTCCTGAATGTGCATCTGAGGACAAAGGTCCTTCGCTGATAGGGAGATTTAATCTGAGTGATACAGAGTGCGAGTTGAGGAAGAGATTTGTCGTTGCCTTCGTCGCCGTCCGACGCGTCGAGTGAGAAGTTGTGGTCGCTGTTCGACGCGCGAGTGGCCCGTCGCGTCGCGTTCAACGCGCCGGGTATACAGGCGCCGCTCGAAACGCGTCGGTCACGTGCCCTATCCCTTCATGCTCCTGCCATGGTCTTGCTTTTGTCCGCTGAACTTGGACCGCAACCACCTCCATCCTCTGCTATCAGACGGCCTTGAAGGCCTCCCCGACCTGCATATATGCTCTCAGACTGGGAGTCAAGTCTCACTGAGCTTTCCTCCGACGAGGATACATATACGCCCGTACCCAAGAAGGCGAAGGCAAAGAGCAAGGTAAAGGCGAAGGAAGAGTACAAAGTGGGTGGCGCACTTTCTTCGGTGCCATCCTTCATGGCTGATGTTCTTCAGGTAACAAACCTCCTGCAACCTTACCGAACGACCACCTATACCGCGCAGAGTCTATATGGTACCTCAGTTCCGTACAGCTTGGGCGCGGCCGCTCATGGCAAAATATAGATCAGATCGTCGACAACACTGTTCAATTAGATCCGGAGTACCAGCGAGGTATGTAACTGTGGGCGCGGATCTTCTTGCGCGTGATACCGCTCGCTGACGAACGGGAAGATGTTGTCTGGACCGAGGCAAAGCAGGTCGGCCTCATCGACTCTTTACTGAGGAACTTTTACATCCCTCCCGTTATCTTCGGTTCGTGGATTTATTTGCATCGAAGCCCAGAATGCCATCACTTAATACCATTCTCCATCTAGCCGTCCAGAGGCGTGACGATGGTTCTGAGACACGCACTTGCATCGACGGCAAGCAGAGGTTAACTTCAATCCAACTGTGAGTAACGTTTGCGCAACAGAGATGATATGGCATCAAAAGAGCTAGAATTGGGTCAGCCGCCGGTCATCACTGACGGCTGCCCCTTTTCTGATCTGTTGTGTCGTCAGAAATGCACACCTTTTTGAGAGTGGCGAAGGGCTAGTGCTTCATCGATGCCGGTCGCAGTAAACATCGCGCCTCGGATATCTAGCGCTGGGCGTCGACGTGCGATTCATCGCGCTACCTTCAGAGACTAGAATATGGCGCTGAAGACGAGCAGTCTCACGTGTATGTTTTAATCATGATACAGCGTCAGGAGTAATAAGTTACCAGCAATGTAATCGAAATGGGGTGGAACCCTTCGCGGTCCAATCCTCCCTCGTTACCACGATTCATAATGGTACGGACACTCAGTGTGGGCAGGAGACTGTATCTTATGCCGTTGTAGTTTTTTCGTTCAACTTGAGAGATCATAGTAGTGCATGTTCTAACGATTTCCTAACCCAGATTTATGGATGGAACTGTGAGTGCGGTTCTTGACTATGTGCAATTATCGTTTTGCCGACGCGGTGAATATGCTGTCTCAAATGTCAGATACCTCGTACGTCAATACCATTATCCATCAGTATAACATTGTCTTACATATGCGTATCCTCAGACAGAGACAAGTATGTCCCAGCACTCCTATCTCAGAACTTGCGTATCATGCTGACGGCGTACGACAGCGCAACAAACAAAAAATACTGGTGCCAAGAGCGCGCGGGCGAGAAGCGGTCCATCCTCCCGAAGCCGTTACTGGCGGCACTCTCGAATAAACAGATTGTATGCGTGGAATACGATAATCTCACGGATGATCAGGAACGAGAAATATTCCAGGTAGGCCATTCAGACTCATTGACACTCACACCGTTGCTTACACATCGATAGCGTGTACAACTCGGTGTGGCCCTCACACCAGCAGGTACGATCTCAGATTTACTTGATACTCACCGGAAACGCTTCATGCATTGCGCTTCTTAGAACGCCTGCAAGCGATCCCCGGGCCGTGGCCAACGCTTATACGCGAAGTCCAATCAATTGTGCTGGGTGAGGACGGATTCGGGGAAGACCTAGACTGGGGAACCGATCGTGGCAAAGACTTCCAGTGTCTGGCCACTATCATACTTCTCATCGACGCATACCCTAACACTGCGTATCCGGGTGTACAGCGGCTCGAGAAATGGCTCTATTCAACTTCGCCTATTCCTGCGAAAACACGACAGGATGTGCTTGACACGTTCCGCATCTTCATCACGCTGGTCAAGGACAAGAAATACAATACCGCATTCAGCAAGCCGGGACGGGTGTCGCCGGTCGAGTTCACAATGATCGGCGTACTCATTTCTCATTTCTGCAAGACCCATTCGCTCAAGCAACTGTCCCAGGCGATTTGGCGCATGCGCGCGGACGTGCGCAGCCATCATGAGGACATCCGCCAGAACTCGAAGGTCCTCAAGACCATGTTTCAGTTCATCGCAGGAGGACTCGATGACCTCGATCTCGTGGGTGACGGGAAGGGCGATGTGCCTGCGGCCATCGCGATCAAACCACGTAATGCTCCGGTCTCCAAACAAGTCCCGCTTCCGTCCATGGACAAGAGACGTCGGCAACCCGATATTGAGAGCAGCGCGTCGGAATACGAGGAGGTCGCGCCAAAGAAGCGACCTTCCTTGTCTTCATCTCGTTCTGTCGCTAAGATCACTACGGCGGCTTCTTCCGCAAAGCCCAGGGGAACGGTGACCAAGAAAGCTGCTGCAGCGACCACTTCCAAGGTAACTACACCCAAGGTAGAGAAAGCACCGTCAAAAACTTCAGCAAGGGCCGCTAGAGCCAATGCTACGAAGACATCTCCTGCGTCCACTCCTCAGTCCTCTACCCCGGTACCGAAGGCTTCGACCAGCCGCCTCACAACCAGAAACACGAGGACCGCCTTGTCGGCTGCGGCCAAGTCTCTCAGTCTTTCCGAAACACCAGGACCTTGGAAGGCGACGAAACAAGCAAAAAGGGCAGCAGCGGCTTCCCCTCTGCCCCGGACGTTGCCCGTGCCTCCAGAGTCCAGCGCCGTTGAGCCGAAGGATGTTGTTACTCCTTCGCCTGACGCACCTGACGCCGACTCAATTGCACCGACGGATGGCTCAGGTTTTGGAGCTCGGAGTGGTGATCCTGATGCTATGTAGGTGCCGCCACCTCAATATTCACCTACCGACAGTCTAACAAGTGTGCATACCTCGCTCCAGGCAAGTGGACGAACCAGCCAGTAGCTCTTCGGTGAGTCATATTTCGGTGAGCTATAAAGCTAGCATCTGATCCCGTGGCCGTGTTCAGGTTCAGAACCTCCCTCCTTCAATCCCGTCTCAACCTCCCGCTATCAACACCACGCCTCTGCCACGAGCGACTACTAGTCAAACCCCGCAACCCCCCTCTACAGCATTGACTTCAGGGGATCAGGTACTCCAGGCTTCGCTCGAGCAACTGCTCGCCATGTACGGGCATTCAGGTAACATACCGAGCGCCGTTACCCAAAATGGTTCCCAACAGGCGTCGGCCACCCCTCCGTTCCCGGGTCTATCTGGCTTTAGCTTACCCGCGCAGCCACCAACCGCAGTGGCTCTTCCAGCAGTACCTCCGCCGCCGCCGCTGCCGCCGCTCCCCTTGTTTTCTGTTCCCGGCTTAGCACACGCCTCACCCTCAGCCTCTACCTCCGCGACGGCTCTTCCCACCCCGTTTTCCTCTCAGTTCGACTCCAGCCTTCAAAGTGGATCCTCACAACCCCCTGTGGTCATCAAGCGCGAGCAGGACTCGTATCCTAAGTTCGACCCCGACTGGGACATGGATCGTAGTAGAGACCGTCACCGAAGCAGAACTCGCGAACGGAGCAGGGATCGTGACCGGAGCCGAGACCGCTACCGGAGCAGAGGGCGAGATAGGACACGGAGCAGGAGTCGTCGCAGAAGCAGGAGCCGCGATAGGAGCAGGGACCGATATCGAAGCAGAGGCCACAGAAGCAGGGACCGTACTCGAAGCCGGAGTCGCTCACGGAGTAGAGATCGCGACCGAAGTCGGAATAATGAGCGCTCTGGATACCGCAACTCTGGCAAGACACGCGAATGGGACAGGGATAGGGACGGTTATAGGGGCGGCGGGCGAGGTGGGGACCGAGATCGGCGCAGTCGGGGCTACCATCGGTAACGGCTCAGTCTACACTGGTACGCCGAGTTTTCCGCCTTCGCCGGGGTCATGCTAATACGTCACTAGTGCTCCTGCGGCGCACGCTGCTTCCATCACAGTTCTGCATAGTTGGCGATGCTTGGCTGTCCCTCTCGTCGACAGCTGAATCAAACTGGTCGCAGCCAGTTATTCGACTTTGCACGACGAGGCTCAATCTTATCCTTCTTTGCGAGCTGAGTGGCCTCTACAGATTTGTAGAGGCCACTCAGCTCGTGTCAAGTGCAGTCTTCCAATATTCTGTCATTGACGATGTAACATCCATTATTGTTATAGTATCTTTGGTTCTCGCTTTGGAACGCCCGATGACGCTTCGGCGTGATCTCACGGTGTCTACTTGACGGACGAACGTGCTCAGGCGAAGTTCCAAAATAGGATACCCTCAGTTTCACCATCCGCAGAGCGACTCCTAGTGCGCACGTTCGCCTATTGCTCATAACTCAATCTCCTCATGACCGAGTTGACGCGGGCGAATCGCGATGGGACCTGGCGATATGGGTAAGTCGGCCGGTCTTTCGAGTGCTGGCTGTCAATGTCTTACCTATGGCCATGTTCGCAGTCGCACAGGAAGGACAACGCTTTCCGGAGTCGTGCAATCACGGCAACATCCATGAAGAGGAAGGTGCACCGCTGGCAAATGCTCCCGCATAAAGCTTGGCTATCTGCGGATGCCCTCCCCTTCTTTCACAGTTACTTCGTCTATCATCGTTTAATATCTGAGGATTACGATGGCCTCCTTCACCAAGAAGCGGTCAACCAGGACGCATCTTCGCGACAGACGGGCACTAAGTCAGTTTTCCCGAGAGGTCGAAGGAGGGCGGGACGAAACAGCTGGCACTGGAGAGGTTAGTTTATCTTTCGTTTGTACGTATCGGAGCTCAATAGGATTCGCTTAGCCTGTCAGCCCAAATGCTGGTCGCAAACCAATGCGGAGCGAACCCACTGCGGACACATCTGTGTGTATGTTGACGTGCGGCTCGCTGCATTTAGCTGACGACATTGTGGTAGGGGCATGCCCCCCAGTCTCCTGCTACGACCATGATGACCACGGCTGGGGAGTCGGCTTCCTTTGAGGCATGGACGCGGTGCGCAACAGCAATGAAGGATCATGAAGACGCAAGGATAGAAGCCTGGAAAGAGGAAATCGACGCTGAACTCGTTTTCGTGAGTATACATCCCCCTGCCCGCGCGGGCTCACTATGATTAACTAATCAACCTGTCGTGGGCTGATGTAGGCTGCCTTGTTCTCCGCCATTCTAACGGCCTTTGACGTTGAGGCCTATAAGATGCTGCAGCCGCAGGATTCTAATAGTCCCAATACCCCCACCTTCATCATCGTGCAGGCCGATAGCACTCAGCAACTGAACGCAAGTGCTCTCACGAGCGTTCTTGCTGCACAGTCGGCCCCTACCCCAGGCCCCTCTCCACGCTACGCCGTCGCCATCAACGCCCTCTGGTTCTCAGCCCTAATCTGTAGTCTCGCGGCGGCCTCTATCAGCATCCTCGTCAGACAGTGGCTCAACCAGTACACCAGCGGTCTGGCCAGCGTATCTCCTGAAATAGCCCGAGTGCGCCAATTTCGCCGGGATAATTTGAAGAAATGGAGAGTCGCCGAGATCATGATGCTCCTCCCCGTCCTCCTCCAAGGTGCTATGGTCCTCTTCCTCATCGGTCTCGTTCTGTTCCTGGAACAGCTGAACACGGAGATCACATACATCGCAAGCATCCTTGTGGCCATTCTGCTCTTCTTCATTCTCATTACTACAATCCTGCCGACCTTCAATGACGACTGCTCCTACCAGTCACCTCAGGCCTGGGGCTTCTTCGTCATATTCCAGGGCCTCAAACGCCCGCTGCGTAGCATCTGCCGTTCTATCTCTGCGTACGCGAACGGAATGACCAGATCGAGGGCCGAGGGTTACTTCCGCCGTACCCGCGACCGTTATGCAAAGAGGTTCGTTCAGAAGCTCGCGCCCTTCGCGAACAAGCCGAACACGTATAGCTGGGCGGCCCGCGAACGCATGCTCGTAGACACATCGGGTTCCGTTCTCGATCAGCACCTCATCGTCGAGGCGGACGCCACATTCCCCGATGACGCCTTCTTGCGGGACGTCGTTAGGCCCTGCCTCGACGACATGCCCCCGGACGCAGCCCTGAAGGCGTACTATGACATTATGGCACACCGCGCGGACCGCATCGAGTTTGGAGTGCCTTATTTCGACACTCGGAATGGTCGCGCAGAGTCCGTCGCAGTTCTGACCGACCTCACGCTCGACGCGCTCCAAAGGATGCGCGAGGCACCGGTGACGGCTCAAGAAGACGCGATTCGCACTATCCGTATTCTCGAACCGCTCCTCGTACGTGCACTTCCGCTTACTTACGACCACTTCTGTCGCGTATTCTTCGCGCTATCCGATGACGCGGGCGCGAAGGTGAGGCACGTCGCTTTTAGCGTGCTTTATAATCAACTGTGGAGGAACTTGGAGTTGGCCGACATGCATTTCGCTGGAGGCTGCCACGGTACGTATCCTCACCGTACTCCTCTCAATACAACGTCCCCTCTAACCATGGACGACGCACCGGCTAGACCTCGCCGCGCTCGTCAAGTTCATCGCCATTGCACGCCAGAACGAGATGCACGGGGCCAAGCGTTTCCTAGACGCCTGCGACCTGTTCCTCTGCCTCGCGACGCTGCCTTCGCTCTCGCTCGCCGACTACACAGACTTGTACGCTAACCTCCAGAGTACGCTCGGCCACCTCCGCGCGTTCTTCGAGACACCACTGTGGCGGAATGACCTTTCCCTACTCCATACAATCGCGCGCATCGCACCCCGGCTCGTCCAGCTCGAGCACAAGTACGCGCGCTCGCTGGAGGACGACCTCGTCAACGTCCTCGCGGATGTCGTAGAGCAGGTGCGGCAGCTCAACCACGACGGAAACTGGGAGGATAAACTGCAGATCCTCGAGATGTCCTTCCTGGAGCTACGCAAACTCAAGCAGTCCGTGGACCCTGCCTGCCCTCCCTCTCCTTACGCCGCCTCGCCCAGCACGGAGTCCTTGGAAGAGATGGTGAGGCAGCTCAGCTATGATAATGCATGACTACGCAGCAGGAATGGGTTTGGACTACGAGAGTTCTCGTTCGATATCTAAGGCTCCTGGAGATTTCGTATACGCGAAGTTATAATACAGTCGTGTCTCGTTATTGGACCCCCTGCGGGTCCGTTTTGTGTGCGGTCGTAATCTACAGATAATATCTAAAGCTAGGATGTCTACACAACCCACATGTCAGCACAGTCCTCACGAAATTCACAGCCAATATGACACTCACCTATCGCCCAGATCCCCAAGGTCCTCTCCCGACAGGTCAAGCGGATTTGTCCGCTTCACCGTCTGATTCGCAGCACGGTCGCGCCGAAGGTTGTCGGCCTTGTAGCTCCACCACAGTGTCGTTCCCGCGACGATTGCAATCACGTAGCACGCGAGGTTGATGGCGTGGCCCTGCACGTATCGCGGTGCCCATTCTGCGCGGTAGATCTGACCGGAGACAGTACCGCCGATGTTTCCGACAGAGAATACGAGGCCCATCCCGGCGGCGCGCTTGTTCGGGCCCGCGAGGTTCGCCGTAAGCCAGACCCAGACGATAGATACGGGAATGAACCTGGGGGAAGCAAGTGTGAGCATGAGCGCGCGAGCACATGTGAGGACCGCAGGAACAGCGTACATGAACATGATGAAGAAGAACATGATGTAGCGCACAACTAGGTTCTCGACGATCATGAGGACGATGAGCGCGACCATCGTGACTATGACGGCGCCGAGGTAGTGGTAGAAGAGACGGCCGTATCTGTCCGCCGACCACCCGGCGAGTAGGACGATGATGAATCCAAGGCCGTACGGCGGACACGCCATCAGTGTCGCTCGCGTTCCCTTGTAGCCTAGACCGGTGACGACGGAAGGAAGCGAGAGAATGACGCTGTAGACAGGAATGTAGATGGAGATATAGACGAGCGCCCAGACGTATGTCCGCCAGTCGGTGAAAGCGGACTTGATCTGCTTTCCGTTGAACCCTTCCGCGGCCTTCTCCGCGCGATCGGCCTCGTTGGTGAGAAGGATAACACGCCGCTCCTCCTCCGAGAGGAACTTTGCGGTCGCAGGGTAGGCTGACATCACGACTGCTGCGATGAGTCCGAAGCCTGCGGTGATGCACCCCTCGACGATGAAGATCCATTGCCAGCCGGCAATTCCGTGGGCACCGTCTAGGGAGTGAATGGCGGTAGCGAGCAGACCACCAAAGGCTCCGGTCAGCGATACTGTGGAATACAGCACGCCGAAGCGTCTGCCGAGCACAGAGCGGGGGTACCAACAACTCACTGCGATGATACAATTAGGTTCAGCACGCGCTCATGATCTGAAAACAGCGGTCGTAACTCACACCAGTAGATGATCCCGGGTAGGAAGCCCGCCTCCGCTAGACCTAGGAAGAACCGGATAGCCAAGAGCCCGGATGCACTTTTCACAGTAGCGAAGAGGGCGCAGATCAAACCCCAGATGACCTGTTTTCAGAGTGTTCAACACGCAACTCGTCCTCGTACAGCAACTGACGTACCGTGAGCGCGGGGATGTACCACCGCGGGCTCAGTTTACGGAGCAGGATATTTGAAGGCGTCTCGAAGACAACGTAGCCGATGAAGAAAATCGACAGTGCCCAGTTGTACTGGTTGGGCGTCAAATGGAGGGAGGTGGCCATTCCAAGGACTTTTGCATTTCCGATGTTCGCTCTTCAGGCGCGCGTTTCAGCCATAATGATATTGACGGAAGCAGAACTCTTGCGTGGCTTACCGGTCAATGTATGAAGCCAGGTAGAGCCATACTGCGATGGGCATGATGTGCCAGTCCACCCTCCGCCAAGTCTTCTTGACCAGCTCCGGGTCGAACTGCTCCAGCGCGACCTGAGCCTCCTCTTTCACGTCCGCCGAGGACCTGGCCGACGAGGCATACGGCGAAACATCCCCTTTGGTGGTCATAGCTCTTGATGCTACAGGCGGACACCGTGCGGTGAACAGACGCGAAGCTGGGCGAGAAGAGAGGGGCGGGAGGATTCAAATTCCACCGGGTCCGCTATTTGAACAATGTGCGCCATGTATTCCGCATCTCTGGTCTCGATTTCGTCAGTATCGCAAGATAAAATGAGGCACAGGGTGTACTCGTCATGGTGCAATATTGCGCGCATACCCCGCCCCGATGTTGTGATCGGGCAGCGCTCAGCCACGTGGCCGGGATATACGACATCATTGATCCCAATGACTTGCCACGCTAACCTCATCCTCGCAATGTTATAGGACGTAGAGGACGTCAAAACGCCAAAACATGGCGAAGAACTTCAAGTAGATGTTAGGGTGGATGGGTAGCATCTAGCGAAGGATGCGCATGCATGCACGCGGGGCTGTGATCTGCAAACTGAACGAAAGTTTTAGGAAATCTGCAGAATTCGGGAAGATCGAAATATCGATCATATTCACCACGTTCAGGGCCGAGTCCAGGGCTGCCGCTGAAACAGCTTGAATACCGGAGCGGCGACGGAACCGAAAAGACAAAACCTCCCAGCGGCAGGCCATGCAGGCTCAGCAAAGGCTCAGCGCTCAGCGTTGGCCAGCTTTGACCTTTCCATAGCAGCGCCTGAAAATATCTTGCGGCTAGAAGTTTGACTGGGAGATATGTCGTGAGGGACAAGATCGACGTCCAACGAATATTAGGCACCACTGGCCGGCTATTCTTACGGGGCTCCGGGACATAATGATCGTGGGCAGCGGAATGGTCGGAGAAGAAGAAATCGAGTGGGTGCGCCCAAGTCCGAGTCAAGTCATCGACTGACATCGATCGTAGTTTGTGGAGACTCGCCCAGGCGCAGCGCCCACGAGATCTTCATGGGACAGACTAGTACGCCTCGAATTTGGCTCTCTATCATGGGCACGCGCCAATATCCGCCCCCACTGCTCTTAGATACTAGTACGAGCTGATACTTATATGCGGAGAGGCACTCACGGAATATGGTCCGAGTATTGATTTACAACACTCATTCTGTCTTCAGGTCAATGCCAGGCGAGCCCGGGCAGGCACCGGGCACTGGCAGTATGTACGAGCGCCAGTAGACGATGAAGCTCAATGGACCTGAGACGTCTCATGTCCAGAGATCATTTCCGGCTGCATAGTCGCTACTTCAAGAATCTCCCTGAAATGACGGGCCCGTGGCGGTCAAAGAAACGAGGATACGCGACGCCGCTTGGATCACGACGATCTTGTTGCAAAGGCGACGAGTACTTAGAGAGCTGTGCAGCTCACGTCGCACGCGGCTCAACTTGCGATAATATCCTGGTTTGCAGCTCGGAAACGACTAGGATACGCACCGTTGCCCGTTGACTGTAAGCGACGTGCATTGACGTACGAGAATGAGTACATATCTCCCACTAGATCCATCTTGTTAGAATGTGCGAGACCGATGCTCGATGAGCACATGGAAACTTTTTGCGAGCCTAACACACCGACTACGCCTGCCGACCCCAACACCGTCAAGACTCAAGCCAGCGGAACCGGCACCTCTGACGCGAGTCCGAGGGGCAGGGACGGGATTGGAAGGCCAAGCAGACTGGACGACGTCGGGCTGGGGCTGCCGCCGAGCGGTAGCGAAGGGAGAGGAATGCCAAGCAGGCTGGACGACGTGGGGGTCGGGCTTCCTCCGAGTGGAAGGGAAGGCAGCGGCAGGCCTAACAGGCCAGAGGATGAGGACGTCGGGCTACCCCCGATCGGAAGCGGAATAGAAGGGAGAGGAAGGCCGAGCAGGCCGGAGGACGAAGACGTCGGGCTGCCCCCGAGGGGGAGGGAGGGTAACGGGAGGCCGAGCAAGCCCGACGACGACGAAGTCGGTGCAGGGTCTCCACCGAGTGGCAGGGAGGGCAGCGGGAGAGACGGGAGCGGGAGCCCGAGCAGGCCGCTGGAGGAGGAGGACGGGCTGCCCCCGAGCGGGATGGAGATGGGGAGGCCGGGGACGGAGATGGTTGGGAGACCGGGGATGGAAGGGAGCGAAATCGGGAGCGAGGTTGGGAGTGGGAGTGTAGGAAGGGGGAGCGAGGGCAGCGTGATGGACGGCGGCGGGTTATTGACGACTGGCTGGCATCCCTCTGCAACAAAGTCGACTGTTTATGGAGTCAGCATGTTGTTCGGGAAACATACGGTTCATGTGGGACTCACGGAGGTTTTCCTGGCAGCACATAGGTGATCCGCCGACGGAACTACAACCGACCATAAGCAGATGCGAACGAACGTATTGAAGTCAACATACCATGAGCTTTCCGTGATGTTGGCACTGGTCGCAGGGGTGCACTGTATGCCAACCACCGGGCCCAGCGTCGGCAATGGAATAGGAGCAAGGTCACTGGGAAGAAGCGCTGTGAAGCTCGCGGGGATGACGGGAACCGTGAGCACTTGTTGGCAGCACTCCACGAAGAGGGTACAGCTGGAGAGAGGGATCGTCGATACAACGTCCCTCCCCTGCAGATGCACCGCGTCGATGGGCGCCGGAGCTGCAGTGATTCCCGGTGCAGGTACGATGGGCGCGGGTTTAGCAGCCGCCTGGAGAGCAGCCACGAGCGCGATGAGAGCGATTGAGGCGTGCATATCCGCAGAAAGAAGAGCTGTCCGCAGGTAGGAAGATCTTGAGTCTGAAGTTGAGCGAGGAAGCTCGCGCACCTTATATACAGCGAGCACTCATCGCTGGGAGGCGAAGTGCGACCGCGAGGGTGACGGCTGTCAGCCCTCAAGCGGCTGCTTGAGAACGCCGCGCCGACGATCTTCGGACCCAGGGGTTCCTGTGCGTCGCTCCCGAGGGAAGAACCTTTCAGACATGGGCACGCGCGGATGACGTCCGTCTGTGGCCCTCCGCGGGCATGCGAATCAACGGGCGGAATGCAGATGGACAGATGCGATTCAATAGGTGCGGTACCCTGTGAGGAGATATTGAGGGACGCGCGGACAGAGCACTGGGTGCGTCGTGAGTTTTTACGGCACGAACCCGCCTTCGCCTGCCCACCCTGTGCGCGGAGAAACCCCTCGCCGCAGTCTCCGATCATGCATGTGTCATTGTGCTCGAGGGTATTTCATTGTGTGTGAGAACGCCGCGCTCGGAGAGGGCAGGGAGTCCTCCAGTGACGCCCAATCTAGGATAGGCAGTGGGATCGAAGGCGTACCGTGATCCTAGGTCGTTCCGGAGTCCGAGGAGGACCGTGCAGGGATGCACAGGATTGACGGCGGACAGGGGTTGCGAAGAGAAGAACGAGGAACAGTCGGTGCTTCACCACTAGCGAGGTTTGTAAAGTATATCGTCCGAGGCGGCGCATGACTCGCGGACTAGCTGAGCCTGTCAACGTAAGATAGTTTAAATCAGGGTATAATGCTACACTCGACGCTCCTGGCAGGCGCGGTGAGGACTTACTGTGATGCTCGAAGCAGCATGCTCAAGATGAAGTAGCGCGAAGGCAATACTGATGCTGCAGCGGCAGCGTATACACAACGTTCGAGAGGTGTGCCATGGCAGCGACAGAGGGGATCATCGAACCCGGAGATTGAGTGTCGACTCTCGGAACCTCGGGAGACGCTGATATAGGTTATTCATGGGCGAGTATAACGTCCTCGGACATCGGTACCATTGTGATCGATACGCTTGAGGTCGAGGTATCTAGAAGGTCATTTGGTGAGCAAACCTAAACGGAGGGATGTTCTTCCTCATATTGGCTGTGGAGAAAGGGAACATAAGAGATAGAGCCGGGAAAGAGCCGATGGATGTGCTCCGAGCGTACTCACCGGGATCCTGGGTATTAGCGAGGTCGCGGCTGCTCCTGGAGCGGCCGCGCCCTTGCAACAATCACACGGTTGAGCATCTCAGCAATCTCGCTGATGATTGGCGGAAAGGCTTTTCGTATACCATAGCCATCAATCGGAGACAGTTGAATCCAAACAGCTCAGTATCTGTGGCGTGTCGTGTCACAAGGCTTCACACAAAGCGGCGTATGCCAAGGGTGTGCTATTCAGAAGCTCAGCTCATCCTGTCGAAGTTGTTGATCGTTGTTCGTGGCAATAGACTAGTCGTCAACGTACCTCAAGACTAAGAAGAATATGTGGAGAGCCCAGCGTCCCAAGGCTGGTTATCAGATGACAGCAGCTTGAGAACAAATTGAGCCCAAGTGCGGTTGTTCGTTGTGTACGCGGCAGTACACATGGAGTCACCAGGCGCACATCGCGACGCTGAATGTGTTGTTAACTACATAGACTATAAGAACTATTATCGCAAGATGACAAAGATGAACGTACCCCACTTGAAGGTGCTGTAGCCCATGCACAGCATATATATGTCGCCAGTGAGCAGCGTCCGTGGGGGCGTCATGCGCGCGGCGCTTTCGGAGGAGCCTGACCTCCTGGGCGAGTTTCCCTAGCAAGAGGCTCATGAAGCGGAGGCACTGACAGCCGTCTTGCCATTTCCATAGTTAAGCTCAACGGCCGCAGGATGACGGCGGAGGTACCTCGCGAACGAGCACGTCTGCCGCATCGGAACAGTGTTCCAACGGGTGTCGGAGTAGATCGGAGGTCGAAAAATATAAGCGTAGTGATTAACACTCCGAAAGAGCTGGGGTTGAGAAAAACTGATGACAGGCGTACACTCACTTGTCGGACATTGGTCGGAAGCCAGCGCAGCGCGAAGTCAATACATGTCTCCTTAGGCTCTTCTACTTTCTACTGTCTATCCCTCCTACGTCTGCGTGGCCGAGTCGAAGCGGCAGATCCAGTCTATTTCTTGACATCATGCACCGTCGCCTGCAACGTTTCCCCTCGTTCGTTGGAGTCAGTCGACGGAAACCGCCTGCTATGCGTGCGCGTTCACGCCGTGTAGCTGAGGAAGCGGCTTGGAAGCGGCGTACTGGTCCAGATCACGCTGAGTACTTCACCCATGGTGGCCGGACGTCGTCGGCAACGACGGACGAGCGCATCGTTTGGTGTCATCAAGTTTGGGCGAACAAGACCTGCGGAGCCCTTCTCACATGCGGGATAACGCCGCCTACATATCGCCTTAGAATACCACAGTGCCACTGGCCCACTACTCCCGGAAAGGACAGGTTCATGCACGAGTTACGCCCTGAGACCTCCGTTTCTCACGAACCTCAACGCGGCCGCTGTGCACCCAACTGCCTACCGAGATCGTGCGAAGTCGTCAATGCTTCCGGTTCGTAGTCATGCTCTTTCCTACTCTTTCGCATCCTCAACAACTTGCTACAGACGTTAACGATGCCAAACTGGTCAACGCCGCGTTGTGCACGATGTTCACGAGTCTGTTGCGGTGAAATCAAGCGCATACAAGCAGATCTTCGAACTTGCCAGAGGTCACCGGTATGGATATTGACTCGTCGTGAACGAAAAATCCATGGAGATCTATCAGCTAATGCTCCGTGAACTAATCAACAAGTAGGAGGAGGTGCGGTCCAAGTTGGGTTCAAGGCTACACGGGAATGGCAGTTGGCGGACTGTGAGTGTTGTGGATGACACCGAACATTCCGCCGAACTTGCTGCGGTGTCCATGGGTGACCGAATTTGAGGGAGGAAACGAAAGGCTTCACGCGCTGGTAACCAACCTCAGTCTTCCATTCCATCGGTAGCCGCGTCGTTGGTATGCACCTCATCGATTCCTCATCGCATCCCCTCATCGCATCCCCATAAACAGAGCTGCTTAGCTAACCTTGTTCTTCCTCAAATAGCTACCACCCCTCAACGTCAACTCACCACCACCTGCTTGGCGCCGTATTCACACCGCGGCCCATCGGACTATCGACTTCCATATATCCTAAATGTGCTTTCCCCTCTCCTCACTCATTATTCTCAAACTCATCGAGCGCCTTGCTTTCACAGCTCTCGTCCTTCCGCTCTCTTGTGTCGTGCGTGCTCTGGCTCACGTATCTTTACCCTGTCTCTCACCACCGGTCCGGTGTTGGTCTAACAACACTGCGGATGTCATGACATGGCGCAACCGTCGCGTAGCGCCGCGCTCAGATTTGTCATCCGTGTCCTCGTGCTCGTACCTCCCGGACTACCTTCGCAACCCCACCGTAGCGTTGCTTCCTCCTCTTGCTATGCCAACGCATTCACTGACTGATCATTAAGGGGTGTATGTTCGCACCATTGAAACCCGTACCTCGGGGTGCTTGGGAAGTGTCACGGGCACCGCCGAGGTTCTAGTAGCAATTGCTATGACTGCGGCGGCCATATCCGACGCGATCGACCAGTCGCTGAGCTGTTCGAGTCGCAAGAGTCGTTCTGAGCGTGGTGGCACCAGCCTAGCAACTTCCATTAGAACGCGTTCGTCCGTCGCTGCCGACGCACATTCTGGTCGAAATCCACACATGTCTGTCTCCGCCTGCACTCGCCCCCTTCTCTCAGGTCCAGTGTGCTTGCGCAGGCCTTCCTCCTATCACCGCACGGCTTCGGAGCAGTGTGCAGAGGGGCGACTAGGGACGAAGCCAAGGCGGCCAGGTTCAGGTCAGCATTCCAAGGTGCCCCGCCAGGCCCACCCCCGCCCAGTAGCAAGTCGTCAAGGATGCGCGTAATCTAGAACCCAGCAAAGCCTCTTCCTCAGGCCGGAGCGGGCCTTTCGCGCGGGATGCGCTCCAGGAACGGGATCGCAGGGCCACAAACCAACCGCATACCCGAGCGGGCACTGACCGGTGCGTGCCTGCCCGATCAACTGTCCCTTCGTTGATATGCTACTGTTGGTGGCGCTACTCCCGATCGTCCACTTCCGGCAGCACCGCACACGCCCTGCTTGAAGCATCCGTTCGTGAAAGATATGTTTATACCTTACGCATGCCGTTCGCCGGAGACTTCTGCTCGATGCCAAACAGGGCCGCCCACGCCAGGACCGTCCTGATGCGTTCGCGTAGCGCCCTTCTGGGGTCGACTCCGCCCACCCTTGGACCTTGAGACTTCTTTCGGGGCCAGAAGCAAAAATTCCACGCGCCCGTGGTTCGAGCAAGAGCAATTTCTGCTGATGACTCCACGCTGGTACTGTGCAGAGGCCGCCGGAGACCATTCATCATTCCCAACTGCAACTACTGTATGGAGGTCTCGTGGGGTAGCGTGGGATGCGCCTCGCGCTTCTGGTTAGAACTCCGGGCTCTTCTCCGAGCGCCCGCATCAGGACACTGTCCACAAGGAACTTCGACAACTTCTCATGGACGCCATATGCAATCCTGCCGCTTCTGCGCGCCCATACACGGTCTACACAGTTCAATCTGACGATCTCTCAAACGATCGTCCTAATGGGGGGCGACTTTACGGACTCGTCTCCGCATAGCTTGAGCGGACATTACTCACTTATATGACATCAACAGGAAGGCAATTGCTATTACTGTGTTCCTGGAGGGCGCGAAGCGGTACCTACTGTCGAGTATCAAGGCGAGGGACAGGTTCTACTTGCAGCCACCGGCCGGAAAGTCGGGATGCGGCTATGATCTGAGTTACGATCTAGCCCACTGATCGTGACTGGGCAGCTCTGCCATCGAGCGCTGTGCGTATTCTCTTCCAGCCCAGCACATCCCACTTCACCTCTACAGTCTGCAGGTCATTGGAGAGCGTGCCGATGCCGAAGGAGCTCGGTACCCGCGAGGCGGCAAGAGGGATCTCGGGGGGTGGTATATGCCGTGGCTGTGTTTTGATGCGCGCAAGATGGGTGCGCATCTGGATATAAATGGTAATTCAGGCTCGGGTATTTCTAGTTCCCTCGGCAAAGATTGCGTGCGTTATCAGGTCCGTCCGCGCCTGATAAATCCTCGCACCTCTTGCCCGTACCCCCATCCTCTCCCGCACTTTTGCACGCCGGCGTCATGGTTGGCTTTACACACAGACTCAACGCAGTGGTACGCTCTGCCATATGTTGTCGATGGACGCTATGCTCACCGTCTTCCCAAGGTTGCGGACTCTTTCGTCGGGAGGCACTTCCGTTTGGAAGGCTCCGGACACCCGAAGGAGCGCGAAGGGTCACGGTTCCTGGTGCGTCTCTTCTATAGCCTCCTCACCTTCGTCCGCTCACCTACTGCGTAGACGGAAATCCGTGCTGGTATCACAACATGGGCCGCCATGGCATACATTGTACGTTTCCGTCTGCTTATCAGGATACTCGGAACGTCCGAAGAGCTAACGACACTCCAGATCTCGGTCAACGCCGCCATCCTGCGAGATTCAGGAGGGACGTGCGTTTGCTCCACCAACGACGGCTGTACCGACGATGCCGTCTACCTCTCGTGTGTCTCCGAAGTGCAGCGCGACCTCATCACTACGACCGCGTCCATCTCCGCGCTTTCGTCGTTCCTCATGGGTCTCCTCGCGAACCTCCCGGTTGGGATGGCCCCAGGTTTGGGCCTGAACGCCTACGTGAGTCTCCCTGCTTTACGCACTTCCTCCAACCATCCCCACCTTGCACGGATGGTCACATCAAATCTGCCGCATCTTCACCAGTTCCAATCGGATAGGGTTTACTAACACTGGAATGCAAACAGTTCACCTACTCTGTGGTTGGTTTCCACGGATCTGGCTTCATTTCGTACAGGGAGGCCTTGGCGGCGGTCTTCATGGAGGGATGGATCTTCTTTATCCTCTCTCTCCTCGGTCTCCGCCAATGGCTCGCGCGTATCATGCCGCAGTCGCTCGTCATGGCTGTCGGTGCTGGTATCGGCTTGTTTATTGCCTTCATCGGTCTCTGTGAGTTACCAATCCTGACTCGGACATCGATGCAGTCGGACTGAACGTTGCTCCAGCTACCGGCGGTCTTGGCGTCATCGGCGGTGACACCACGAACTTCGTCGGCCTTGGGGGTTGTCTCGCAGAAGGTACAAATTTCGCTCCACATATGTCTGTATACCTCTTTTTTGACAACTTACTCAGACTACTTGAGCGCCGACCTGCCGAACTACTGCGGCACGAGGGTCTTGCGTAACCCTACGGTGTGGCTTGGTATCTTCACCGGCGGGTGCGTGCACCTTAAAGCTTCAACTCTCCGCCCTGTACTCACCATATCATATCTGCAGTATCCTCACCGTGCTGCTGATGCTGTACCGTGTCAAGGCGGCGATCCTGATCGGCATCTTCGTCACCTCGATCATCTCCTGGCCTCGCTCCACCGCGGTCACGTACTTCCCTCACACCGACGCCGGCGACGCCATGTTCGACTTCTTCAAGCAGGTCGTCACCTTCTGGCCGCTGCAGCGCGTCGGGAATGCGCTCGACGTAAGTAACCATGCAGTACTCGATGCGCTCAGTTGTTGACCCCTTGTCATAGTACAACTACGGCAACGGCAAGGTGTGGTACGCGCTCATCACCTTCCTGTACGTCGATATCCTCGACACCACCGGTACTCTGTACTCCATGGCCAAGTTCGCCGGCCTCCGCGACCCCGTTACGCTCGACTTTGAGAACTCGACGATTGCGTACTGTGTTGACGCGTTCTCGATCTCCATGGGCGCGCTCATGGGTACCTCCCCCGTCACTGCATTCGTCGAATCCGCGACCGGTATCTCCGAGGGTGGCAAGACCGGTATCACCGCCATGGTCACCGGTGTCGGCTTCTTCGTGTCGATCTTCTTCGCGCCCATCTTTGCGTCGATCCCGCCCTGGGCGACTGGCGGTGCTCTCGTCATCGTCGGTTCGTTGATGATCAGGAAGTGAGTGACGATCGCTAGTGCTTTTGTTGCATGTCTAACGAGGCCCTCAGCGTTCGTGAGATCAACTGGGACTACGTCGGCGACGCTGTCCCGGCTTTCCTCACCATCATCATGATCCCGCTCACGTACAACATCGCATACGGTGTCATTGCGGGTGTCTTCTCCTACGTCCTCATCAACGGCACGGCGTGGGTGTTCGCGAAGATCAGCGGCGGCCGCATCGTCCCCCCCAACTACGCTGCTTCCGAGGCCTGGGTCATCCCTCCTGGTGGTATTGTGCCGACCTGGATGTCAGTACCCTTCTGCTCCGTAACCTCGTTCGCCGCTGATGCAGCTTTACGCTCTCTTCAGGAAAGTGCTCGCCGGACGGCGCTCATCACCCATCAACCCGTCGACGGACGTACCGCTGCAGCCCCGTCGCTCGCCGTCAATAGACGAGCGCAGCCACACCAAGGGCAGCATGACCGAGTACGATATGCGCGCCACCAGCCGGTAGGCGTTCGCGCTAGCCCCCGCGCCCCTACGTCCACTCCTTCTCCGTTTCGCCATTCCCTCCTGGGAGTCGGCTTATCTGCGCAACACAACATACCGAAAGCCGCACGCACGGCTGTTTACATTTATCGCACGCATCATTAGTACATAGTCTCTTGGATATTAGAGTGTACGCCTATTGCAGTACATACCGTGGGGTCTTCTTGGTGTGGCTGTTGATTCGAAAAGCGTTGTATTATCCTTTCGTAGTTCGTACCCAATGAACGTCCTTTCTTTTCCGTCTCCTTAGGATGCGCGCTCCGTTGGAGACACGAGGCAGGTGGGTGACATGCGAGTTAAGTACATACTTGATTGTCCACAGAGCCGAACTTACAAAGTTCGCCGTAAGACAGATCATGGATCGTTCTTGTGGTGTGCTCGCTAGCCCTGGCGCTAGGCGGGTGAGCATCTGAATCTCGTTCTCACCTATGTATGCACCCTCAGGGAGGTGTGCAAGCATTGCGCGGTGCACCCACGAGACATGTCGTGGATCCGGTTAAGAGAGCAGCTGGAGCCTAGAGGCGGCTGACCTTCCGAGGAACGCGCCCGAATCAGCGGCGATCGTCGTGCGGCCGAAACTGTCGTTATGTCAATTCAGACGAAACTTATATTGCACGCCGTCTGCCGTGCGAGCTCTGCGTGCGGCGCATAATATGTAGAAGATGAGTGGTGGAAAATTGCTGCTGTTAAGAACGGGAGTCGGAGACATGATTATGCAGTAGTATTGATCATGATATTCCGAGGCCTTGTGCTCGCGAGAAACTCGCGTGCCTCCTCCCAGACCATCCGCTCGCGCTCCTTCCCCATCGCCTCCCCGCGGCGGACCTCCTCAGCGTCCACCGCCTTCCAGTCCTCAAAGTCCGTCACCCGACCCTCGCGCAACCAAGCCTCGACCTCCGGCGGGAACGTGTCAGCCTCGACGTGCTTTGGCAGCACCTCGATCGCTTCCGCCGCCGGAGTGTCTTGCCCGCCGCCAGCCCCCGCGTCCGACTCGCTTATCGGCGTCGTGTGTACATCTTCCTCCGGGAAATGGTCGCGCAGGATCGTGTCAGCCACCGCGTATGCGTCCATCATGGTGGACACGAGCACCCCTCGCGCGCCCGTGGCTGCCCAGCCGCTCGCGTAGACGTTGCGGACAATACGACCGCCCGCATCGACGACCCGGCCGCTCAACGTACGCAAGTGGTTGAGGGAAGGGTCGTACCAGGGCGCACTAGGTTCAGCGTGATGTCCAAGGGACGTAATGACAAGGTCGGTTTCCAGCGTGGATGTCTCTCCGGTAGGCACCGCGCGGTTGCTCGGGTCGAGAATCGTGTGTCCGAGGGAGAGGCGCGCCTTGTCCCCAGCGTTATTTGGAGTGGTAAGGCCCGTCGGCGAGCGGAAAAAATCAAGGGACCACGTCTTCTTCGTCGTGCCGGGCTTATTATTGGAGCCCTTCTGCAGGAGCTGGAGCGTGCGGGACTGCTGGCGAGTGAGTTTGAGGCTGCCTTCTGGGGCCGTCAGGTACGCTGGGTCGAGGGGAACCATAGACGCGCCGGGTAGGTTCATCATTTCGCGGAGTTCCTTCGTCGTAAAAGCGGCTTGGAATGGTCCACGGCGCCCAAGAATTGAGACATGCTGCACATTCGAGCGTTCGAGGACTTCCAGAACTGGCTTTGGCACGTCGTACTTGGCAAGCACCGAGGGTGGCGTTAGAAGCATACGCGCGACGTCAAGAGAGACATTGCCCTGGCCAACGAGCGTGACGTGCGAGATCCGCTCAAGCGGAGGAGGAGCCGGCCTCGACGGATGCTGTGTATACCAGTGCACGAGTGACAGCGCAGGGACGCAGAATTGCGATGGGGGAAGGGCGGAGTGGAGAACGGGCACAGTGCAGCCGGTAGAGAAGAGCACATGGGTGTAGTGGGGTAAAAGCGCCTCGAGCGAGAGTGGCAGTGTGTGGGGGATAGGCGCGGGGATGCCGACGTTGACGTTGCCGAAGAAGCGAAGCCGTGGGTCTGCGGCGGCTTCTGC
>MNAD01000163.1:0-45417 GCA_001895945.1 Trametes pubescens
GCAGCCGTGCTCTGGTAGTAGTGTGGGACTCCTCCGGCGTGATCGTGCCGGCCATACCCACTAAAACCCCCTGCGGTATATGGGATGGCTAAATCCCGGGGACGGTCTCGAACTGACGCTTTCTGCACTTCTGGGCGCCAGTCTTATCGAGTACGCGCGATGGCACCGCTAAGCCATCGCCGCCCGTGCCGGAGTTCTCGGGGCGCCCGTTATGGGCGTTGGTGTGCGCAAGGTCGGACAGGCCGGAAGCATTTCCCACGCGCCGGCCCCGCCCAGCGCCGCCAATAATGCCTCCGGCTGTTCCCCATTTGGCATCATTCCCGCCGGACAATCGGCTTTCCCCGGACTCGCAAACACCCGCAAACAGACGCGGCCATTCTACGCGACACGCGACGCGTCGTGCCGCTTTTCTCCCAACCACCACCTTCACTCCGCCGTTCACGTCCCCGCTCTCGCCTTCTCGCGTCTTTAAGTTCTTCCGCTATCACAAAAATGTCTACCGACGCGACTACCCCCGCGTAGGTTCTTGTTCCCCGTTTCTGACGCGACTTGTCTCACTAGTGTACCCAGTTCCACCGCCAACGGAGGCCAACCGGAGTCTACCACCTCTCCTTCCAGCAAGGGCAAGGGCAAGCTTGTTCAGGAAGAGGTCATGGATGACGACGATGACGATGAGGAGGAAGAAGACGAGGAGGAGGAAGATGAGGACATGGAGGTAAGTGGCCCGTCCCGTCATAAGACGCGTTTGGGTTGCATGTATGCTATGGAATATGATCAAATGATGGAGCTGACTGACGATTCTGCCTTTTTGACGCGTTTGACGCGTGCAGGAGGACGACTACTCCGAGCTCGATGCCGGCGCAATCATTAACACTGGCGGCCGTCGCACGCGCGGTGTCCGTGTTGACTATTCCTCCGCCGAGGCGCTCGCCAAGGCTGGCCTCAAACCCGAGGACGCGGCTGAAGATGACGAGAACGAAGAGTCCTTCATCGCGAAGGACGATGAGATGCACGACTGAGCGTCGGCGAATGATGAAGCACTCCTGTCCTCCTGGAGTATGGCGCCCTCCCTTCATTGTCCAACAATCGTTGCGACAAAAGACGTCGGGATCAAGACCATAGGTGGCCACTACTGTAGGAAAGGCCCGTGTACATTGCGAAGCAAGGAGGATGGAAAGAACCTGCTGGCTGTATTCTTGTGCTGTTGTCTTTGTGGTCTTTGTTGTTAACGGTACTCTACGTCGCCGACGAATGTATAATATTCGTATACTGGTATTCGCGGCATGATGGATATGTGGGTATATGCGTCTGATATGTCTCAGTACATGTCGATTGGGAAGAACAGGTCCTGGTTAGTTGCTAGCTGACGGATTAGACGAGTATAGCTAGTCGCACTCGTACTTATTGATGCTGCTCTTTCAGGGGGTATGGCTTTGCGTACGAAGTCTATGTCTGCGTCTATGTCAATTTACTTACTGGGCTTTATGGTGGCTTTCTAAAACGCGTTCGGCAACGCCCGGGCGCTAGTGGCCGACGCGTACGCCTTGAGACGCGTCAACTCACTTCAGCTCGAGATCATCTCCTTGCCTTCTCCTCTCTCCTCTCCATAACCTCCCACACTCTTCGCGATGGTGAGTGAATTGGGCAGCTAATGAATATAAATGCTCACCCAGATTCAGGCCAGACGTTACGATAGTGCGTTCCACGACAGTGACTATGAGGTATCTCGCTAACGTGCCTGCGCTAAAGGCCGAACGACTATCTTCTCGCCCGAGGGTGAGTTCTCTTGTCTATCCGTGTGCAGGCACCATGGCTAACCATTGTGACCAATAGGCCGATTGTATCAAAGTAAGCACGGCCTGGATCTCTATGCATTGCGAACATGCAGTCTCACGTATGACCCTCCAGTCGAGTATGCCATGGAAGCGATCTCGCACGCCGGTATCGTCATTGGCGTTCTCTCGAAGGACGGTGTCGTCCTCGCAGCGGAGAAGAAGGTCACGGGAAAGCTGCTTGACATGTCCGGTGCGACGGGCGGAAGCTACGGCGGTAGTGGCGAGAAGATCTTCCTACTCAACTCGTGCGTCCTCCTCTCTGTTCTTGATCATTTGACCGTCTGTTCAACCACTCATCGACCTGTGATTGCGCAGAAATGTCATCTCCGGAGTGGCGGGAATCACGGCAGACGCGAACTCGCTCGTGAACTACGCACGACAAGCGGCACAGAGGCACCTGTTCAGCTACAATGAAGACATCCCCGTGGAACTTCTTGCGCAGCGGCTATGCGATCTCAAGCAGGGATACACACAATACGGAGGTGCGTTCCCTGCCACCACCCCGGTTCCCCACCATGTGTTCCTGAAATACTCACCGTGCGATCCCTTGCAGGTCTCCGGCCATTCGGCGTCTCGCTGCTGTACGCCGGGTACGACCCACATTACCAGTTCCAGCTGTACCACTCCGACCCGTCCGGGAACTACTCAGGGTGGAAGGCGACGTGCATCGGCGCGAACAACGGCACGGCGACGTCGCTGCTCAAGCAGGACTACAAAGAGGATATTTCGGTCGAGGACGCGATCGAGCTCGTACTCAAGGTCATGAGCAAGACCATGGACAGCACGACGCTCGGTAGCGAGAAGTGTACGTTCCGCCGCACTTCCCTCCCCTACTCCTTCCGCGTTGCCGAGGAGCTTGGATGCTGACATTCGGTTCTGCGCTGCATAGTGGAGTTCGCAACGCTCACCCTGGACGCGAGCAAGCAGCCGAAGGCGAAGATATACAATCCCGCAGAGATTGATGCGCTCCTGCAGAAGCACGGGCTCGGGAAGAAGGAGGAGGGGGACGCAGCAGCGCCGGCACCGGGCGATCTCACTTTGTAGGATTTGGGGGCTTAGCGGCGTCGGACTTCAACTTGCTCTCTAGTGTATACAATGCAACCACGACTTTCCCCTCTGTTCCTCTGCCAGATAGTATGGTGGAAATGTACTACAGTCTGATTTGGCTCAATTCTGTCACCCCGAATGCCTGCCAGGGACTGCGCGCTTCCATGCCGCAGACATCTGCTTTATGCAAGCGACGATGTTACAGTTCCACGCAAGAACTACCGTTATCTCTGGTGCGAAGGCATACACGGACGTCGACGCTACAAATGTCGGCCGCCGCCAACAAGAGGAAACATTGGTTCGCGAACCCCGGACTTTCCCCAGGATGATCGATCGGGATTACGCCGAGGGGGAGGGGAACGTCGATGGCGGCGCGATGAGCCTATGACGCCCCGACGGCCCGCCATATATCCCTCGACATGGCGGACCACAAGGACGTCTCTCTTCCTCTCTTCCACCTCAGACAGAACGCAACTACGACGCCCGCTGCCAAGTATACTGCGACTGCTATAGCTCGGTGGCACGCGACATAACCTACACAAGCCGCCTACCTAACACCTCCCGCTCCCCGCTTCACACGACCAGAACCACCACCCGAACATCGAGGAATATGTCCCAAGACGAACATCAGCTCGCAGCGGCCACGCCCGACGCGCCCAAGCCGAAGCGGCACCCCATCCTCATCATCGTCATGGTACGTCCCGCCTTCCCCCCACCCTAAAACCACACCTCACCCTCGGGCTCCCTCCCAGGGCGTCGCGGGCACGGGCAAAACCACACTCGCGCGCGAGCTCGAGCGGCGGCTCGACATGGCGTACGTCGAGGGCGACGAGCTGCACCCGCCCGCGAACATCGCGAAGATGTCCGCGGGGATCCCGCTCACGGACGCGGACCGCGAGCCGTGGCTGCAGCTCATCCGCACCACCGCCGAGGGCCTCGCCGCGCAGCAGCAGGCGGACCCCGCGTTCGCGCGCCGCCCCGGCGCGCTCGTCACCTGCTCCGCGCTCCGCACGTACTACCGCGACCTCCTCCGCGGAAAGCCTGTCAAGGTGCGCAGCGGAGAGACGGGGGAGAAGGGGACGGAGCTGCCGGGGCACCTCGCGCCGCCTGCGCCGCATACGCTCCCGGCGTACTTTGTGTACATCAAGGGCGAGCGGGAGCTGCTCCAGGCGAGGATATCGAAGCGCGAGGGACACTACATGAAGCCGGGGATGCTCGACAGCCAGTTGCAGACGCTGGAGAGCCCGGATGGCGAGGAGGGTGTTGTCGTCGTCCCGCTCGATGCGACGACGGAAGAGCAGGCAGACATCGCTATACGAGGGCTTAACGAGCTCTTACCAGAGCCGCTGTGAATGCAGTAGGAGGGACGGGCAGGGGGGGTGGCAAGAAGGATCAGAAGTACCTAGACATAGAAGATGTACTTTTATCAGTAACTTACTGAGCTTGAGCGTTGTCGAGTGTCGGAAACCTTTGAAGGTCAATTCATCACACACATCACACATAGCAATTTCGAAAACCAAGCCATCTCGTTTTCCAAGTTTCAAGCTACGTACAGGTCATTTAAAATACGCAGCGTCAAGACATGCACCGAACGGCACCACAGAAACAACCCCTCGCATACCACATTCCACCAGACACGCCATCCCTACCTGCACTCGAGCGCTCACCGACAGCAGAACCCGACATTCATCAACCCCGAAGGGGAGAACGACGAGCCCAGCGAAGGGAGACAGCATCTAGCACAAGCGCGAACAAACGCACGGCAGAACACGGCAACTCGGAAGCTACAACGTGATGTGAAGGTGAGAGTAATGGGGGGTGGAGGAGCGAGAAGGTCTAGTAATCGTAAAAAAAAAGTCTCTGGTAGACGGAGGAGACGATGAGAAAGGAGATCAAAGGGAGAGAGATTACTTGTCGATAAATAGAGGTGAATGCGAGAGACAACGATGAACCCAAGACGCGAAGGAAACCCATAGATGGCGGAGCTCTAGAAAACGCTCACAGACGAGGAACCGGCCGGCACGCTGAGCGCGCCCGTCAAGTCCCATCCCGACAGCTCGAGGTCGAGAGCCGAAGGGAAGTCGCCCGCGGTCGCGTCGGCATCCGGAAGGGTTGCGTCCTGCTGGACCATAGGGAGCATGGCCAGCAATCTCTGCATCTCTACCTCACTCTCCCAGTCGATCTCCGGCAGCGCGGGCATCATTGACGCCGCGGGGGCGCTGGCGGAGGGCGCGGGGGAGAGCTTGATTTCGGACACCGACTGGGCTGGGGACCGCGGCGCGAGGGGGGCTGTGACAAGAGGCAGAGGAGCCTGCGGCGTGACGGGGGAAGTCGCGAGGATTTCACGGAAGAGATCGTCCATGGCGACTTCGTCCGCCGCTGTGGGTGCTGCCTCGCCAATGTTGATGACCGGCGGGTATGATGAGGTGTGGGGGATATTGAGCTCCAGCTGGAGGCGATTCGACGAACATTCAGATCCACCCGCTGCTGGGACACCGATGATAAACGAGGGGCATCGGTGGTCGCCACCCGTGCTAGGTGGCGAGTGGAATCGAAGTCATCAGAATCAAAGAGAGTACTGGAGCTCGAGGAGGTGGAGGGTGCGGGTGATATGGGAGTGGGAGGCACGAATACGGGGAGTGTAGACGTGGAAGGTTGACCTAACGTAACGGGCGCGGAGGGGTTTGAGGAGGGAACGGAGGAAGTTGATGGTGGGACAGCAGCAAGGTTCAGGGGAAGGCCCGAGGCGGCAAGCGCCTTCATGACGGCCTCCCAGCCTGCTTCGAGGGTCTTTACCCGCTGTCGGAGTTCCTCGTTCTCCCTTTCTCTAGCCCTGTCCTTCTCGCGCTCTTCATCTTTCTGCTCGTGGGAATGGTGTGGTGGTGCGGTGAGACCCATGCCGGCACGCAGCTGCCTGTTCTCCTCCTCGAGCTCTGAGACCCGTTGCTCGAGGTACGAGAACTGCGCCTTACGGCGGTCGCGGGAGTTCTGGGCAGCGATGCGGTTGCGGTGTGCGCGTGCTTCCCTGCGCTCTTCTGGTGTAACATCAGAGCGGGCACGTTTGCGTGGGGGACCAGACAGTTCAGAGGTGTGGGAACTGGGCGACGGGGAGGGAGAGTCGTCGAGTGGTGAGTCGGCGTGGTCCATGTCGGCGGCGCGTTTCATGACTGGGTCGTGGATCGTGGCGAATGGGTACGTGGAGGGAGCAGAAGAGAAAGAGACAGGTCTTGTAGGAGAGGCAGACTGCGGAAGGAGGAGCGGCGTACGTGGTGGTCGATGGAGAAGCGGTGTGAACACGTATGAGACACGTATACTCTGCTGTTGTCGGATGTTTATCCTTCCTTCCTTCTCTGGCGACCTCCATCTCACGCGCAGCACCTCCCCCCGAAGTCCGTCCGTCTGTCACTCTATATTGCACATCGCAGTACTACGGCGCAGCGATGGCTAAGAAAAACAAGGACAACGAGCCTGTTGCGAATCTACACAGCGTCGCGAACAGAGACATCATCCAGCGTATCAACTTTCTCTACCAGGCTAGCGCTTACCTCAACTCCGTATCGCAAGCGCTTCCCAGCAGCGCCGAAAATGTACAGCCCCAGCAACCAGCCCCAGCCGTGAAGGGGAAATATAAGAAGAAACAGAAAGTCAGACATCCAAGAAATACCGCAGAGCTCTCAAGGAGCTACATCGGGTCCATGCGCACCGTCGGTCAGAAGACCATGGTTAGGATGTAGGAGCTCCTCATTCGATACCTGATCTGCTGCTGAACTTTCTGTCTCTGTGTTCATAGGGACCCGTCTCTCAAGCGAACGCTGTGCAAGAACTGCGATACTCTTTTGCTTCCCGGTTTGACAGCCACCGTGCGTGTCAGACGTAAGTCATATGCTTCACTGAATAAATTCTGTGCTAACCTGTGTGGCACCATAGCTATGTACTCTCACAGGCAAGCCGTGGTGTATACATGCCTGGCCTGCAACGCCTCTCGTCGTATACCCGCGCCGCCTGTGCTCAGTCCCGATGGGACGCCACCAGACGATGGTGCGGTGATTGTGGACACGAAGCCTGCCGCCTCCACATCCGCTCCTCAAGTGGGCGCAGAGGCCTCAGTTATGGATGTAGATACTCAATCTGCAGAGGCTCCTATCCCGCCACCCAAGCAGACGTACAAGGAACGGCGCAGAAAGGTTATAGCTCGTGACCCACCGCTATTCGAACGCGCAGGGCATGTCGTGTTTCGCGGCAACGAACGGCTACCGGACGATGCGTCGGCCGTGTAGAGACCTCATCGGTGTTCTAGACACGCAAGACGCAAGCTCATTGTGCATATAGACCCTACATCTGTAGAGTCATACATCCGCTAGTACCCGCACCAATATCTCCTTCACGCTCTTCCTGTCCCACCCCATCGGCCTTCCAAGCCCGTCCAGCTGGGGACTTCCGTCCACCCCTCCGTACGTCGCGGCCGCAGCCGCGCCCTCCTCCGGCGGGACAGCCGGCCACATCACGCTGCCCAATACTTCATCGTCCGGCCCGTCGCGCACCCTCAGCCGGTGCGACACTGCGCGGGGGAACACCCTCGCGATGTCCTCCTCCGACACGTCCCACACCTCCGGCCACGCGCGCGCCATCGCCAACGCCTGTGCCTCCGGAGGACTCGCTGCACCTCCACCGCCATCTCCATACATCCCCGACAGCGCACTGACCCCGTCCGAACGTACCGAGTCCCCATTCACCCGCACGCGTAACCCATTTTCCACCCCCAGGACCTCGGCCTTTAGGCGTGCGCTCCGCGTCAGGCTCTCGACGCTGCGCCACCCGTCCTCCGTCCAGCTCGCGTCGTCGAAGCTCTCCGCGGCGGCAGTCTCCCGGTCGCCGCCGAGCTGCGCCTCCTGCGCGATCAGCGCCGTCCCGAGCGTGTCCCCGTTGAGGACGCGGAACGCGCGCGCGAGCGCTTCGGCGTCGGCGTGTGCGCGTTGCGTGAGCAGCGCGCCTTCGAGCATGGGGTGGTGCCGTGTCGCTGCGAATAGGTCGAGCAGGTACGTCTCAAGGGACGGGTGCAGCGCTGCGTAGGGGGGCGGTTGGGGCGGCAGGGGAAGGACGGGCAAGGGCTGCATGGTGGCGTGCTCGGAGGGGTAGAAGATCGGCCCTGTGGTGGGGTACGGCCGCGCGAGCATGCGCAGGTCGGCTAGCTCAGATGCAGACAGCACCGGAGGGAGTTGCGGCGTGGGAGCGGGTAGGGGTGCGGGTCGCCGTGCTGGAGAATGTGATTGGTTTGGGAACGGGAAGAATGAGTGGACTGTGTGGGGTAGGGCGAGAGGGGAGGGGATGGGTGTCCCGCGGGGAGTAGGTGCATGCGCTGCACGATAGGCGAGATAATGTTGTCGTACGGCGGCCGGAAGTGATATCTCTGAACTCATCGAGAACTTGTCGAGCTGCTCAAGAACAACGTGAATCACAATTCTGAAAGCCGGTGAAAACGACATACCAAGCCGCGTTGGATTGGAGGCCGTTCGTGAGGGTCCCATTTACACACATAAACCATCACGAAGCCGTCGGGCAAGTTCCAGGTCCCGTCTTCGACGTCCGCGTCGACCTCTCGCTCCGTGCTATCTCCTTCGTGGTCTCCGCCGTAGCCCTTCATGATAAGCCGTCTCTCAGTAAGCACCCTCATCAGGGCTCTCTGGGCAGGTAGCGCGGTATGTTCCAGTCCCGACACCACAACCGCCCTAGGCATCGCCGACACCGGTTGTCCAGAGTCGCTCGCCCGCTCGCTGCCTGGTGCGCTCTTTTGTGGCTTCAGGCTGTCAGTCGTGGTCGTCGTGGTCGTGGTCGATGTTGGCGTCTCATGACCCTCCGAACCGGGTAGCGTGAATAGGGAAGACAACGGCAGCGGGTCCGTGCGAAGCCGGTGCGCGCTCGGGCGGGCCCTGCTGGACCCGCGCGACCGCATCGTCGACGCGGGTGTATGACCGGGCAAGAGCGGCCGGCGGGACGATGCGAGGGAGGACGCGTCGAAGTACTCGTCCTCTTCATCCGTGTTCGGCGCGGCCGGGTACGAGGCCGAGCGATGGGGCGCATGTGCGACGTTCCGCAGGCTCTTCGCCTGTCCACCAAGCGGGACCGTCCCAGATTTCGGGGTCGCGTCAAGGCTCATCCCAGAGCGCGGCCGAGGGGTGCTGCTGCGGTGGGAGGAGAACGAGGGGTGGGGGCCGCGCCGGAAGAAGAGTGCGCGGAGGAACGCGTCGGGATCGTCTGTCGCGGGAGCATGCGACGAGGTGTGGGTAGCCCCGGTGGAGCGGCGGCGGCGCTGGCGGGACGGCTGGTCGGTGTGGGCACCAATCTTGTGCTTGTGCGTGGAAACGCCGAGGACGTGTTGGAGGGTCTGCGAATGAATGAGGGGTCAGCGCTCTGGCAAATCAATCAAACTCGTCATACGGTCGTCGGTGGTTCTCTTCAATTTACAAGCACGGAGTCATAGAAGGACTGTATTGCATCCGCGGTCTGGCGGCATGGATTCGCCCGCTCAGTATGGAATAGCAATGTTGCCACACATTCCCGCGTATGCTCGCACAGAACATTGCGACAATGTGTCTGGCAGATTTCGTGAGAGCTTCATGGTCCCACACACGCGGACAAATTCGCGCAATACTGCGCTGCAGTACATACTGCGTAGTAGCCACGCTCGCAACACACACGTCCGCCACAATACGCCCGAGCGTAGCATGCGACGGACGAATGATCACGGAGGTTGTGTAGGGGCGTGTTGATCACAGACAGGGATGCGATTCGGCGATGGCGCGGCCGAATAGACGAACAAACGGACTCACCAGCGCAACGAGGTTCACAACAAGCCCCACATCCTCTTCCCGCGTCCGCAGGATCAAATGTAACCCAGGACGGACGGCGCTGTCGTACGCCTGCTTCGCGCTCACACTCGGCGACCGCGGCTGGGCAATGAGACATAGGAGCAGCGATTGGATGATGACGTGGTCGAGCGGGAAGTCGGGGTGCGCGGCGTGTGCGCGCGCGAAGAGGTCCGGGAGGAAGTCGATCGTGCCCGGGGGCGCCTTGGAGCTTGAGGCCGACGAAGCATGCTGCATGTTTGCGTACATGTCAGCAGTGTTACTGGCCGTTCATGTGTGCATATAATATGATTTGGGCCGGCAAGAACTCAGAGATGATGGTGTAGATGTGCTGAGGTAGTGCAGCAGTAGTAGTCTGAGTAGACGCAGTGATTCCAAGCCCCGTATGTTACTACGCGCTCGAGGAAGCCGCGTTCTAGAGTGAGTGTTGGAGCTTGTTGTACCGCGTATAGAGAGGGTCAGGACTCCAGACTCGGTGGGTGCAAGGGCTGTAGCGGTAGAGGGATCGGCTTGAGGAGCTGCTTTCCACAAACCGCGCGAGTCTGCCAGGACAGTGTCCCGGAACAATCGGGCCGCCAGGTTAGGTTCATGCAAGCCGCTTCGGGTTAGGGCTTGTGCCACCCAAACAGTAAACTGGCTTTTGGAAAATCAGGTGGACTCTTGTACACACCACTATCCACGATAATATTCCAAACGGGGATCTATATATTCTATTCTGACTTCAGAGATTACATGATAACTTTACGATCCAGTGGACACAGTTCAGCCGACATCAATGCCGGGCGACTCAAGCCTTGGGCTGCGTCTTCAGGAACTCCTCTGAGAACGGGTACGTGGTGTAGCCCTTGGCGGCCATCGGCAGGTAGAACGAGTCGTACTCAGGGTCGTTGAGCTTGATATTGTGCTGCAGGCGGAACGGCAGGTCCGGCTGCATGTCCCAAGCGAAACCAGTCAGCTACCCATGGCAATTCATTCCGTACGCGGAGATACTCACGTTCGAGAGGAAAGCACGGCCGTAGCCGACAAGCTGGCCAGTCTCCTCCGCAACCTTAAGGCCGGACTCGCGATCGTAGCCGCCGGTCGTGATCGTCGGGCGCGGCGCCCATAGCTTCTGAAGGAAGTGGGTGTCCTGAAAATCGCAGTCGTGTAAGTTCAAGACTGTATAGATATTACTTAACGTCACTGACCTCTTCGTTGTCCGGACCCTTACTATCGGGCGCGCTAGGAGCGACGACATGAATGTACGCCAAGTCGGGGTACTTCTTCTTGTACTGTTCGACGAGGTACGAGAAGGTGGGGACAGGGTTCTCCTCACGCATGTCTATCAATGGCATGAGCATCTACCGAGCCACTTTCAACAGCATGTGCATACCCTGGTACAAGCTCCAGGGGCTCAGACGCATCGCGGTCTTGCTCTGGCCCACGGCGGCGACGACGGCCTCGGTGACCTCGAGGGCGAATCGCGCGCGGTTCTCGATCGAGCCGCCATAGTCATCGGTGCGCTTGTTCGAGACGTCCTGGAGGAACTGGTCGATAAGGTAGCCGGTGGCGCCGTGTATCTCGACGCCGTCGAAGCCCGCCTTGTGGACCGAGTTCGCGGCAGCGGTCGCGTACCACTGGATATACTGCTTGATCTCTGCATGGGCAGTGAGTATAACACGGCTGGCATCCAACATGATACAGTAAAACTTACCATCCTTGGTCAGGGCCTTAGGTACGTCGTTGGGGCTGGTGCTGAGCGCGATGGGCGAGGCGGAGACATGGGGGTAGTCCGGGTTCTCCTTATGCAGATGGGCCGGACGCGCCGCACGGCCCATGGCCCAAAGTTGCAGATAGATGTACGAGCCCTTCTCATGCACAGCATCCGTAATCTGCAGTGCGCTGCATGAGTGTATTGTCCCGACATAGACCAGCCAAGAGACACACCTTCTTCCACGCCGCAATCTGCGCGTCGTTGTAGACACCCGGCACATGCGCCATGCCGCCAGCCTGGGGGGAGATGTACGTCCCCTCGGTGATGAGAAGCGTGCCGGGCACGCTGGCACGCTGCGTGTAGTACTCGAGCGCAAGGTCGGTGGGGACATGGTCGCCGTCGGCGCGGATACGCGTAAGCGGCGAGAGCACGACGCGGTGGGCGAGCTTGATGTCGCCAACCTGGATCGGCTGGAACAAGGCGGGAGTGTTCGAGGAGGACATGTTTCTGATCTGGGCGTGGATGTGGTGGGTTTGTGGTCCGGGGGAAACGAGCGGCGGGGTGTCGTTCTTATATACGCGGCGTTGAACGAGCTCCCCGAATGATCGGCGGGCAGAGGTGGCGAAGGTGACAGCCCGTGAGGGAAGCGAAGAACGGGCTAGCATGTTCGAGTGTGCGGAGTGCGCGTGGTTGGTGATACGGAGTGTGCGCTGAGCCGCGCATCCTTATTATCCTGGGGTGACAATGCCCGGTTGGGCGGGTTGGGAAGTTTTTCCGAGGGCTGAGGTTGCATTCCCCGATGCCCAGGCGACTTGCAGGTGGAGACAGCAGGTTCAACGATTTCTGCGGACGATGAAGGCTACGTACCTCTTGCAGCGTTCATTTGTAGATGGGTCCTGGGAAGGTATAGAAATCTCAGTAAGGCATTAGGCATTAGCAGGCCGGTAGGTTCATCGAGTAGGTGTATGTTACCAGGGCCGTAACATGGGACTGTCCACTGAAAGGGGTCGTGTGACGGGTCCGCTCGAACTTCTTCTGACCTCAGAGCCTCCGCTGGGTGGAAACCCGTTTGCATTGCATACCTTCGTAAAGCTACATGCGTTGGGCTGAGTGACCTCAACATGTAACGTCTGCGACGACATGCGGCCGACTGCAACGCATGGCTGTCAAAAAGCATGACCATGAGCAAAATAATACTCAGTCCAGAAGCAAAGAGTCTGACGTACGATCAGAGGTTTTTCTCTTGGAGACTATGCAGACGTATAAAATTTCATTTGGCTGCGTCACTGCCGGTGGTCGTTCTACGCACTCTTGAACCACTCACGCGTAGCAAGCAACTGTACCGGCGGGACACACGGGCAAACCCTCGGAGCCGAGGAGTCGGGAAACTGCGGATATCCCGATGTGTATTCCGGTCGGGGCGGGATTTCCCTTTTAGGTACTCCGTCGCGGAGGTAAGTTCGAAGGAGGTGAGAGAGAACGCGTCCGCGTCTTGTGAGCACGTATGTCACGCAAGTGGCTCGCAAAAAATGTCGACGCGATATAAGAGGGAACACAGATAAAAACATATCTTCATGACCGCGGATTCGAAACACACACCTCGTCATGAACGTCCCTCAGTCTTGAATACTTGAATCGCTTGCCGCCTTTAGTACCTGTTAATGAACATACAACCCACTACGCACTTCTTGAGTGCTATACGATGGTTTGACGTTGTACTCTAGCCCCATCACGGGCCGTATCATCCCACCAACGTGATGAGATTCCAGCAAAGTATATTGAGTGGCGTTCTTTGACCACCAATCCGCGTACAACGGAGCTTCACAGGAGTCGGGACACCACGCATGTCCTGACCAAACGTCAGCCCATGTCCACCGGCTAACTGTCCGACGTCGAAGTCTGTCAAGGCCCGAGCTTCTAGCGTTAGCCCCGAGCACTTCTGACCTTCCGCGCCCATATGTCTAGACATCATATCACGCCTTGGAGATCCATGCCACCCCCAGCGCGCACGAGACGGCCTCCGCTCCCCAACCCGCGCGCCCAATCGATGTAATATACTGCACGTAGCCGCCCATGTCCATCCCCCTTGATGATAGTGGCGCCGTTTCAGGTTCGAGTCTCGGTTGCGCCCGCGGCCGGTCGCCCACAGCAGCACACAACGAGCGCCGCACGGCGCGCTTCCCGTTAGCTTCGACTCTCGAGCAATCAGGGCGCCACCGTCGATGAACCATTACGGGCTAGCGTGGCAGGCCTGCATGTGCCGCTGCAAGGAACGGGCGATCGAGGCTCGGGAATGATGGCGCGGAGACGTGCCGGGCACATCTCTGGCATCTGGGGCGAACAGGACAAGTCAGGCTGGGAAGACGCAACGTCAATCGGACGTGCGGCGTGCTGCAGAGGTGCTGCGCCATCGATGGCGGACCGCTGGGCGCACGCTCCTGGGCGCAGATAACATGTACTCGCGCGATGCGCGGAGAAACACCATGATTATAGCCTGTGTGACTGCGGACGCGTGAAATATCGGCGCGACTCGCACGAACCATCGGAAGCGTGGGGTCTTCAACTGTGAAGTGGGTGAGGGAAAACGTACAGTATTATATTGGGGGAGGGCGTACGTGAAAATGCACGAGGTCGCGAGAGCATGACTGAGGGCGCGCGCATCTGTTGCTGCGCACATGACACTTTCACGTCGCGAAAGTCGACCTCCGACGTGTTTATGACAGGGCAGATCACGGACGTCCCTCGGGGAGAGCGTGCCGCCTAGCATGGGCTTCGCCGGATCGCGCTCTGGAGCGCTGTACTGTGCGGCATTGTCAGGCTTGACCAACGGTGAGATATCTCTTTAGCCGTGGCCTGCTGGTGATGCCACGAGGCGTGCACACCTTCACGGCGTGCGAAGGCGGCCGGAGCGTCTCAAAGGCCCGTGAGCGGATTTCGCAGTAGGTTGTGGACGGCAAGTCCAACCAGACGATGGAGTCTTTGAGTACCACCGCCACCTGGTCCCTGAACTTCATTTCGACATTGACCTGGAGGAGGAGGCGTTCGGGCCGCTTGATGGCGTCGAGACTCGAGACTTGCCACAAGCGAGTGCACTGCCTATTATTGACTCCTGTGATCCGTGAAATGGGGCGTCGGAAGGAGGTATCATCAGAACACCTGCGAGTGCGTACAAGCGCAGCGTGCTGGGCGACTGCACGGGCGCCACATACAGGCGATTATCGATGCCAGAAGGAGAGTGTGGTGAAATAAAGCAAGAACGAAGCGCGACGAGATGTCACGAAGATGATGCGGGCCGTCCTGCAGGCGTCTTGCGATGGCGTAGTCATCGAGAATGCGGCACCGGGCGTCAGACCGAGAAAGATGGTGGAGGTGCCAAGGGGCTGATACATGCAGAACAGACTGAGACGGTGTAGGAGGTTGGACTGAGGATGGACAAGGCTATAGTGCGCTGTGGTATCGATCGCTGGCTCGCAGTGTGGTCGCAGTCGTGAACCAAGTCGCAGCGGGACGCGGACCGGAGGAGGACCGGCAGCGATACGATCTGCATCTGGGGCAAAGATGCCAGATGGATCGGGAAGGCGCGTTTGCCTTTTTGATGAGCGCGCCCTGATTGGACGGTGATGGGAAAGCACTCTGTCTCTCCTGGAGATCGTCCCAACCCGGCCACTTTCGCTCGCCAGGCCATATCCGCTCCCCCATTGCCACGCTCAACTCAACAACCATGCACCCGGGATGGCTGAGAGTGCTCCGGCGCGGCGAACAACAGAACCCGAAGCAGTCCGAGAAACCATAGAACGATCTCTCGCCGACACTGTGGACAGCGTGCGCACGGCGGCAGCATCACCGACGACGACGCACGTCGACATGGTAATCGTTCCCTATTCCGCTGATTTGGAAGAGTCCTGCGCCAATTGTCGACGAGACGTGCGGAATCAAGATTTGGATGTACAGCCCGCCCTGCCTGCCTCGCGGCCGCTCTCCTGGCGCTCCCAAGAAGCGGCCGTCCTGACCCTGTGACACGCGTCTTCCTCTATATTTCAGTCCTCCCGCGCCTCTCGCTTGCGCCCTCTCCCCTCGCCGACGCTGGATCTCGCTCGGGACTTCTCCGTTCGTCTCAGCGGCTCACCTGCTCGCAACCCTCCTCCGCGCTGGCCGACCCCGGACCACGCGAGCTCATACGACGACCGTACGACGAACCTCCGTCTACCACCTGCTTTCGCGTCGGGAATTGCCCTCCGTCCGCTGAGGACTCACACACCGTTTTCTCCGTCGACATCGGGCCGTTTCTCCTACATGCATGGCCGATCCCGCCTTCCCCCTCACCATCGACGACACCTCCCCGATCGTCCTCTACCAGCCCTTCAGGGACATATTCACTGCTATACCAGACCTCGCTGCCGGCTGGAACCAGTACTACAACATTTCGGGCTTTGCGCAGTCGCCTTCTGGAGTAGGCACCTCGATCGGTGCATCTACAGTGGGGAATGGCACAAGCCTGCACCTCACCGCCAGCGACGGCGCGGAACTGCGGATCGATTGGAACGGTACGTGTGCCCACAGTCCCCCTCCTCTACCGTACCGCAGCGAAACGCGAGACGTGCGCTCGCTGCGACGCGCGCCGCGTCGCGCCTAGCAGCACTGAAGGTGGTGATAGGGCGACCGTCAAGTCAACGTCGCCCTGTCAGCGGAGTTCCCGGCATACCCTCACGCTTCTCTTCGCTGCCCGTCCGGCCGCGACGAGATGTGAGCGAAGGCAGCCCCGGGTTCCTAATTACCATCTCCTTCCGACCGCAAGCCGCCCATGTGTAGTACGGGCGCCTGATGTGCCCGCCTGCGAAACGAAGTCGCTGCCCTGCACGCTTCTTTCTGCGCCCACTGATGGTGTGCAATATACCCCGCATGTCTGCGACATGACCGCTGTTCCCTGTTGTGTTCGCAGCGGGATCTGTTACCAGAGCTTGTGTATGACAGCCTGATCTTCGATGCCTTGATACTTGATTGCGAATCCTGCGTCATTGCGCACTCACCGACAAGTGTACATGCGCTGGTTTCATCCTTCTCTCTGCATTCCGGTTTCGCCGACGTGCACGCGAAATGGCTGCTAATATACGTGCGATTGGCAGGGACCGACATCACCATCTTCGGCACCCTCACACAGGCGTTCTCGACCGATGCGCCCAACCTCACGTACTCGGTCATCCTCGACGGGACCGCGACGACGAACTTCATCTCCCATCTATCTCCCAATGCCGTCGTCGAGACCGCAACCACCGACATCCTTGCGTCGTTTACGGGTCTCACCGAGGGTTTCCATTCCCTACTGCTCACCCTTCGCAATCCCGGCACGGGCGCCGCGTCGGGAAACCTCACCGCCGGCCCGATTCTTGCATTCGATCGCGTCCAGGTGCAGATGGGCGCAGGGAAGCCGAGGTGCGTGCTACTATAATGCCTATATTGCGGTTTACTACGTTCCATGCACGTACAATACCCCTTCTATACACAGGCCGAGCTTTTTCTGGCGTACGGTGGCTTTTGCGTTCGTTTCGGTGTCACTCTGCCTTTGGTTGCTTGGTTCTATGCGCACTCTCTCACCTCACGTCATTCATATCGCATGTCCGTGTTCTCCATCCCCCATTGAAGCCTCGAATTTCGTTGTTTACGGTCTACTTAAGCTTACCTCACTGACACTTTGAGCATCGATACGTTGCGGTATCAGATGGATACTCACGCACATCCACAGTTCCACAGCTGTCGCCAGCCCCAGCGACAATACAACCGCGTCCGCCGCCACCGCAAGCACGTCGCCCGTTCCAGACGACCAAATTGCATATCGAGGACAATGGAGCTTCACGCCTGGACTCCTTCCCGACTCGACGGCGTCGTTCCATACGAGCAATAACGTCGGGGATAGAGCGACACTCATGTTCAACGGTGCGTGCGGATCCCCCGGCCTGCCCGTCGACGGCTGCTTCTTTGAACGTCGATTTCCCTGCGTGCTTGATGCGCATGCCCTTCCGGGGATTCTGCCTTCCGTCACGGAGCAGCACGGGGCAGGTGCGCAGCCTCCCCGGGCTGGCGCACGCTCGCTAATGCCGCTGATGGCGACGGGTGGGGTGTGCTTGATGGGCACCCTTTCCGCCCGAACCCCTCGGAAACGCGTGGCGGCGTCTGCCCCGGCGGCGCTCTCACGTTGTCTCATCTGTGGCATTGCGCTTTTCGCCATGCGCCAGCGAACTCACTTTCTTTCTTTTGTACTTATGCTGCCCACCCGGCGTGCGCTCGGGATACATATATCCCCCTCCCAGCCCAGCGCTCTATGCTTTGCGTTCCCTGTTTTTATTCCGGTTTCCTTCTTACTTTCTCTCCGCGTTCTGCATACACATCCCGCCCGCTTGCGTGCTGACTCTCTTTTCCTCTTGCACAGGCTCGGCCGTTGGGCTCACGGGCCTCACCACGCCTGCGTCGGGCGCATACACCGTATCCCTCGACAGCGAGGATCCCGTCACGCTCTCCTCACGTGCCTCCTTCACCGCCTCCGCACCCACGCTCCTCTTCTTCCGCACAGGGCTCGACCCCACCGTCATGCACACGCTCGAGGTCGTTAACGCCGGCCCCGCCGCGGCCGGCGACAACGCGGGCTCCATGCTCGTGCTCGCCGCCGTCAACGTCACGACCATCCAGAGCGCAGGGTGAGTCACCCACTGCCTTCTGGTCGCGACGAAGTGCTTACTGTTGATCCGCTGCTGCTTCGTGCGCGCTCGCTTTCTTACATATCGCCATATCGTAACGCCACCATTCACTCCATCCGCTCGTATCCGACTACGCCCACAACGCGTTCGCGCCCATGCCATACACAGCGCCACGCCGCCCGGCGGCACGTCGTCGGGGCTGTCCAAGGGCACTATTGCGGCGCTCGCAATCGGCATTACGCTCGCGGTCGCGCTCGTCGCCGTGGCGGCGGTCTGCTGCGCGCGGCGCCGGCGGCGCATCGCGCGGCGGAAGCGCGAGATGCTCGTGAACCCCCGCATAAGCCGCGCCGGCCGGCTCTCGTTCTTGTTTCCGCACAAGCGCCTCAGCCACGCGGGCGAGAAGGCGGCGGAGCGCGAGAGCCAGGGCGGCCAGGGCGTGCTGCACATCAGCAGCCCGAACCCGGACGCGCCGGAGAAGCAGGACGAGAGCGATGATGAGGAAGACGGGGACGGGGACGGCACGGGCGAGGGGACGGGCGAGGGTGGTGACGAGGAGAGCCACGCACAGCGCTTCTCGGCCGCGGAGAAGGGGAAGGCGCGTGCGCTGCGACGGAGCAACGCGTCCAAGAATTCGGACGGGAGCTACTCGATTGACCTCCCGGACCTAACCATCGCGCAGGAACCGCGGGGCTACCTCCCGACGTCCATGGTCCCATCGACGCCCTCGCCGCCGCGTACGTTTGGCGGGTCGCTCCCGTCGCCCACGTCCCCACGGAGCTCCAAGCCGCGGGGGCCACGCGAGATGCAGGGGCGCGACTCGACGCGGGGCATCCTGCTGACGAACATGGGCCCGACTTCCCCAGGAGAAGATGATGCGGATGGCGAAGGACGCCTCCGGGCGCCGTCGTACCTCCCCGACGCGCACATCTCGCCCCTGCGCGTCGAGTTTGCGACGGAGCTGCCAGAACGGCCGGACAGGCGGACAGAGCGGGCGATCAGCACAGGCACTGCCGTCTCATTACCGCAGTCGCTCCAGCAAGCTCTCTCCGAACAGCGGAGCTCGCGGGCATTGTCCGCTTCCGCCGAGGTTCCCAGCCCGACGCGCCCGGAGCCGGTCTTCTCGTTCCTGGACTTCAACAACTCGTCGACGTCGACGTCCCTGTCGCGCACTCAGCGCCAGTCCGGGACGGATTCGACGGGGAAGTCCGCAAGCTCGTCCTCGAAGCGGAATACGGGCAGCGAGCACAGCACACATTCGCAGACTGTCAACTGGGCCTCCCTCCCGCCCGACCGCCGCATCTCCCTCGGACTGTCCATGACCGTCTCAGGCGGCCCGACGGCCTCCCGCCCATCCCTCTCTCCCAGTGTTCTGCTTCAACCCGTACCCTTGCCACCCGCCGCGGCACCGCCCCTCCCCACGATCGCCACCGACGACCAGACGCTCTCCTCGTCCAGCAGTGACGAGCTCGAAGGCCCCGACCAAGCCTTCCCGTATGACGCCGCCGGTGGGCAGCTTCCTTCGCCCACCGACTCCATCCCCTTCACAGTCTCGGACATCCACTTCCGGCACTCGACGCAGTCCTCACTCGCTGGGGGCCCTGAGTCGCGCCGCGCGTCCGCACACCGCCTCAGCGGCGCACACCGCCCACCACACCCACCCCTGCCCGGTCTCCCCGCCAGCCCGACCTCACCCACGCGCGCGCTGCACGCGCACCACCGCGGTGGGTCCGTGGGCGGCTCGCAGACGGTCCCGCCGTTCATCGTGCAGCGCATCCTCGGGCGCACCCCCATCTCGAACCCGGGCACGCCGTTTGGCAGCCCGATCGCACCACAGTTCGCGAGCATCGGGAGCGCGATGGGCCGTGCGGCTGGGGCTGGGGCTGCGGGGGGCTCGACGTCGCCGCCGCCTGTGTCTGTGTCTGCGCCCGCTTCTCCTCAGCCCGCGGGTGGGAGAGGCTCGGGTGGCGGGCAACAGCCGACGACTGGGCCTGGCTCTGGCTCTGCGTCGGGGCCGACGGTATTTGGGTTCCAGCTCCCGGGGCGCCATCGATGAAGCCCTCATCCCCTCTCAACATGGTACTGTACATAACACATCCACTCGTTGCGATCCGCTGGAGCGGCCTTTGCTTCACTGCATATAGTTGCTCCCCCTAACTTATCGTGACGTCCTAATCGGCTCGCGTTACCCTTTCGCGAGCACGGAGGCGGCCCCCTGCTGCGGGCTCGTCTCGGTGTCTCCTGCTAGTACAGTTTGCTTACACTTTCATCTCCACGGACACTCTGCATTTTCCTGCTGTCCATTGTACATATTACCCCACTTTGCACCGCGTCTGCCTGTTGTTTACTACTACGATCCTTGCGCGCCCGTCTGTGGCCAACCACTGTGTTCATCATCTCGTTCGCCCCCCAGGCCTGCTCTTGGTTTGATCCCCTGCCCGGTCACCCCTCTTGGAATATTGTGCACTTGCCTCGGACTTGTCCGTGCATCGGCTGCTCGTTTGTTGTTGTATTGGTCATGCCCCGGGCTCCCTGTTGGCTGTCCGCACCCTGCCATCGTTGCTTAGTGTGATCAGGTGCAAATTGTGGATGTGTGTCCACAGTGGGGTTGCGGAGCATCATGCTCAGTCTCATGTCGGGTATCTTACAGCGGCTCCACCTATTGGCTTCCGATCGTTCGTGCGCTAGGGACGTTGTCTCATGAATGTATGTCCAACTTATAATACATCCCAATATAGTCTCGGAGTTCGGCGGCCGGGTGGGCATGTCACAAAGGGTTCGAAGAGTTCAGTGACTGCGCCGGACGGGATTATACCTAAGCCTCCTTGAGAGTTGCGAGCGATGTGGATGGAGAACTGTGGACAGAAGCTCCAAACCCTTGATTCTTCCGGATCTGAGTCGTGGGTGCATTAGTCTCGATGTGAGTGTCCAGATGAGTGCTAGCTAGCCCTAGTCAAGGCGTCGAAGTGTCTGGATGTACACACATTCACGGCCTTACGGTGCTGTGCCAACTCCGGCGAACGCATTCGGCAACACATACAAGGTGATATACAGATTGAGTGACTTCTCCCTGGTAACCTAGAACGTCCAGGTACAGAAACGAGGTGCCATCAGTCAATGTTTGCCAACGTGGAGTTGCAGGGGCGGGTAATGATGGTGGCGGGAGGCGGTGAGAAGACGTACCTATGCTACATACGACGCCTCCCCTGAAGACGACGTATAGGGTCTTCTGCTTCATGTGCTAAGTTACGCTCAGTAGTACGCTTCCGCGCCAGCATATGATTTGGTGGGTCCTTCCTGTGCAGCCCCTGGCGACGGAGAGGCATCGGTGGCGTGCTCAGAGCCCAACAGCTCGAGTTCCTCAGTCTGTCGCCGCACGTACTCCACGGAACCCGGTCCGAATGCAGGCGTCGGTTTGGCGTAGGGCTTCACCGAAACTGCCATCAGTCCCGCCGGTATCATAGCTTGCAACTCGGACTGCGGCGGGATAGGCTGGAACAAAAGCTAGTACCGGCGTATCAGTGAGTGGGCATAATCCTTCCAGAAGATGCAGAGGAGACTGATGTGCATACCGTGTCGTTCATCCTCTTGTATCCTACTAGGAACGTGCTCGTGCTCTCGAGCTCCTCCTGCACACGCGCTTTCCGGCGCTCGCGCATCTCCTTCTCGCGATCGCTGTCCATCATCCCGCCGGCCGTGTGCCCGCTGCGGAGCTCCTCGAGCTCCTTCTTAGCCCATGCGAGAAAGCCCACGGCAACACCACCCTTGCTCGTGCCTCCATGCTCGCCGGCATCAACCCCGAGCCACTTGTGCGCGAGGGCGCTGTGCAGCGCGACTTCGTCCGCAAGGTAGCGGCGCAGTTCCGGGGCGACCTCTTCCCCTGTCTCCTCCTGGCCTCCGCTGTTGTTCTTGTCCTTCCCGAAGGAGAGCTTCATCTTAGACTTCGACGCGCCCTTCGACGCGCCAGGGGTCTTGACTAGGGACCGCGCTGACGAGTACAGCGATGCGCACTCTAGATGGAGTTTCGCGACGAGTGCTGGTGAGGGGTGGGACTTCGGGAGTGGGGGTCCCGGCGTCAGCGTGCTCTCGAAGGCGGCCTTGGAGAGCAATTTGCGGATGGCGAGGTTCTGCGCATCGGCAAGCGCCATTCTGCATGGCATTTCGTGAGAAAGACCACGGCAAGATGTACGACGATACCCACTTGCTGAGCCCGATGACGACTTCTCTGCTGAGATCTGGAGGTCTTGGGCAGGTTATACCCAGCGACACGACCCGCGTGCGCTCTTTCTCCCATTCAGCCAGGCTCTCCTTGCCGATATACTCGTAAATCCCTGCTGCTTTGCAAAGCAACGTGACCGCGAACGCAAGCTTCTCGTCTTTGGCCTTCCGCTCTGTATCAGAGATGGCGCGCTCCGTCTCGTAACGCCCCAGCGCGTGTACGACTGCGCGGGCGAGGTTCGAGATCGAGAACGCGTACGTGAGTGAGGAGAATATCTGCTCTGTGGAGAACGTCGGAATGCTGATCCTGGGCGAGTTGTGGAAGACGTTGGAGGAGAGTGTGGTTCGCCAGCTGAAGACTATGCAGCATATCAACTACTCAACGACGATGCGGTGCTCAGGAACACGCACTTGGCTCGGACTTCAGCGACATTTCAGCATTGTTGATGCAGCCCAAGAGGCCATATAATTTGGGAATATAATCATCAAGAACCTGGACCACAGTAAAGTTCAACGAGGGCGCTCTTGATGAGACGCTACATTGTAAGTAAACACCTACTTTAACGAGTTTGAGATAGTCCTTCTCGCCTTGATCGGTACGCTTGCTCTCCTTCAGGGTAGCGCGCAAATTCGCACGCGCTTCGGTCGTATCTGCTATATCTGCTGTGTAAGTCGCAGTTGAATCGACGCAGACATCGGCAAATGAGACAGCCCCTGTTGTTGGCAGTTCGTATAGGTAGCTAGACATTGCAGGTGATGGACGTGAAGGGAGATAGTTGTGGCTTGGCGCTGGAATGTCTCCGCGCTCCGAAACCACGGTGAGCGAAGGCTGTGCGAATCTACATTAGGAAGGTGCTCAACGTCGTTGATTTGTCTTCCATCGTCGAAAACGGCGGCGAAACGTTGACTAAGTAGTCCGCTCGTAAGCACCACTTATTTCGCCCAAATCAGCTCGAATATTCGAAAGTCCCAAAGCTTATGAGTATACACGCCAGGTGCACGCAATAAATGCTACAGGAATTTACCAGTACATTGCCGCGAACGGGGTTGAAGGGATGGCAGATCCTAGACCGTGCCAGGTAGCGGAGCATCTAAGGATGAGTTTATGACGTCCTTGCAGAGGCGTTCCTAATAGGCATATATTACTGGTCGATAGGATGTACAGATTGATCATGGGACGGGGAAGCGATAGCAAATTCCAGGAAGTGTAGGGGCAAATATCAGAATCATGATGTCCTTGCAGACTGCAGCTAATCGATACTAGTACCGGGCTGGAATACCGTGTCAGAATTTGACGGCGACTCGATGTCCTGCTTCGTAGCAGAGTCACACAGCGCTTTGTGAGCAACAACGTCAATGACCTACGACTTCGCATCCCGCCCAATGATTGCCAAAAACAGAGTGCGTGTCGGAAATCTCGATGACATATACAGGGTGCGAGTGCGAACCAGCGCCGACCTCGTCTTCTGAAGCGACGTCAGAAATGTAGGCCAACAGTAGGTGAGCAAAACTCACCATCATGAGCCGAGTCGCTGATATCACCAGCGACCAACGTCAGGGTAGAAGGAGACTCCAAGTCCCCGGTTTCTTGAGCAGTACTACCACTCGCTGTAACTTGAGGGGTTTCATCGGCGGTCGGAAGCATCCCGTTGTGGGGGTTTAGACCAAGGGCCGCCTCAAGCCTCGCCGAGGTAGACGTTACCTATGCAAATTGTGCGGATATGAGATTCGAAACCTAGTCTGTAGGGAATCGAAACCACATACCCGAACGGTCACCATATAACGATATGAGTCCGCCTTCCAGTGTGCCGCGTTCACGTGAATGGTGTACTTCTTCTTGAACTGATAAAACTTGAGACCGTCAATCTGCTGTTCGAGGTTCTGTGCCACGGCTTCTAGCCTGTCACAATGGTAAGTCAGAACAGAGGATAGACCTGGAGACGATAGACGAACTCGAAGTAGGTGTCGCAAAGATCCTTGTACATCTGACGGCCTTCCAGGGCAGCTTGGACGTCCGGTCTGCACAGCAATTCGCCCCCTTCATGCAGCTTCTCCCGACCGTCCTTGAGTGTGCCTCGCAGCTTCCTAATGCTGAAGCATTTGTTGCTAATGATCCAGATATCTTTCGCAAACGGCACGTCGTCCACCGCGTTGTTTACGAGTTCCTCGGCGATGTCGTATGTCGGAATCCAGGACTCAGAGTTTGTCGACATACTTCACTAGTATCTCTGTCAAAGAGAGTAGAGCGGAAAGTCGTAGAGAAGATAGAACAGAGAGTGGCGCGGGAAGTCGTAGAAAAGATGCACAGGGTGGCACTCAGGATATTCTGTGCAAAAAACTGTAAAGATACTGTCAAAAGAATATGAATACCTCTACAATATCTTGCTGTGAGCATTGTAAAGGACTTTGTATAGATATTGTGTTGATTACATTGCTCTTGATGAACCCTCAATTGCTTTACAATAACTTTTATAATGAGCTGAGTGGAAAAGTGTAATGGTATTCATACTTCTTTTACCAGATCTTTACAATTTCCTGCTGAGAATATTTTGAGCCCCACCCTGTGATGAACGGGGTACGTATGGTCGATTGTGCTATCGCTTACCTGGATATTTATGGCCTTTTGCTGCTGCCTGCTGCTGACCTCGGCAGACTCCACCTCTGATCGCGACAGTTGTTCTCTTTTTGGTCTGTGTGCACAGCTGCAACAAGAGCCAAGAAAGCCATGCCGAACAGCGCAACACATGGCGGATTCGGAGAGCGGCCGCCCGCGCGTGCGTGTGATTTCTGAACACAAGTCGACGACCTTGTCTTGAACTCGGGCCGGGCTGGGCCGGGCTAGATTGCCTTCCGGCATTTATGTGGCTGTATTTGTGTGTGTAGATACTAGCGCTCGTGCACCAGAGACTCCTGCGGCCATTGCTGCTGCCTTCTGCGATCCCCCGGCGTCTCCTCCACTGCTGTCTCTACACCTTACGCTGGGATCCTTGATACGCCATATGTCTGAAGTCCCTGTTTTGCCTACGCGTACTTCACTCTCGGGCCCGGAGAAGCTTTCAGAAGTAGAATGCTGGTGGCGCGATCATCAAGGGTGGCTCGCAGAGCGGGGCTACCTGCTCCGGCCTCGGTATCGGCCTGATTGGAAGCCATCGTGGCTCGTCAAGAAGCAATCATCCTTGATGAGGCACGAGGACTGGTATCGCCCACAGGTATGTGCATTTCTACGTCGCTATACCAGAACTCTGACAGCTAGACGTTTAGCAACCTTTCCTTTTGGATGCTGTTCGCGTCGCGGACGACAGCTTGGTCATGCTGAAGCAAGTGAAGAAGAGTTTATACCCCGAGGAGGTTACTCTACATCAGTATCTCCTCTCAGAACCCCTTCTATCGGACCCTCGAAATCATACCGTGCCGTTGCTGGAGGTTCTGGACGTGCCGGACGACGAGGATGCTGTTCTTCTGGTTATGCCGATATTTCGTGAATGCAACAACCCCGCATGGACTACGGTGGGGGAGGTGGTTGCATTTCTCGCACAGGTCCTCGAGGTCAGTACGATGGCACGTTACGAGCTTCACACTTTCTTACATGGTTTCGTCATCTAGGGCACGCAATTCATGCATGAACACCATTTCGCTCACAGGTAAGCCCAAGCATCACTGCTACGTCGCTCTATTTCACAATCGCCAGGGATTGCCAAGCCCCAAATATACTGTACGATCCTCGACCATTATACCCAAACATGTTTCATCCTCGCGTCACAGATAAGTCCCGCGACTGGAAGGGCACTGCGAAGCACTCAACACGGACGTTGAATCCGGTGAAGTACTACTTCATCGACTTCGGACTGTCACGTCGGTATGACCCCAAGGATGGTCCGCCTCGGGAGCACCCGATCCTCGGGGGTGATAAGTCCGTCCCGGAGTTTCGCAACTGGAACGGCGAACTCCTCGACCCCTTCCCGACGGACATATATTACCTCGGCAACATAATTCGCATCAACATCATGAAGGTATATCATTGTCCCTCATGTTTGTTCGCTCTGTTTGACGTGGTCGCGCACAGTATTATCGTGGTGTCGAGTTCCTCGAGCCTCTCGTTCAGGACATGGTCCAGGACGACCCAAGCAAGCGACCGACGATACAGGACGTTATTCGACGGTTCGACAAGCTGGTCAAGCCGCTCGGGTCTCGGAAGCTGCGCTCCCGACTGATTTATCGCAAGGAGACTCCCAGCGATGCCTTTATCCAGCGCATTGCTCATGCTTTTCGGACCGCTCGTTACATACTCGCTCGAAAGCCTGCTATACCTCAACCCCCCTGATTTGTCTGCCGCGCAGTCCACAGGCTGCTATCGAACTTTTGCTGTCTTGCTGGTATCTGTACACCTTGTTCTGCTTTGCTCGTCAAAATCTACTCCCGCGTTCTTTGGCAAGCTGCACACCCAGAGAAGAAGCCCGAGACCCTTGTAATTACACGCTTTTATCTTCGGCCGCATCAATCAAGCCACAACATCCGGACCAAGGGAGACACCGAAGGCGCGAGTTAGCGACGACATCGCTTAGCTTTCGGACGGCTCAGTCAAATTCTCGTTTAAGGCAATAACGTCCGCGCTCTGGTCTGGATGCAGGGCTTTGCGCATTCCGGGGGGAAGTGGGGCGGTATTGCAACGGGCCCCAATCAACCCGCGACGACCGTTCAGAAGTGCGGTACGTAAATTCTCATGCAGCCGTCGTTGTTCTCCTATTCTCGAAGTTCCGCTGCCCCTTTCGGCTGAGACAAACGCCGCGCAGTGGCACTCCAAAGATTACAAAGTGAGCTGTGCGACGTAAAACAGAGCAGGACACTAACAACGACCATACCCAACGAAGCTTCGGCTATGGTTCAGGCGACAAGAGCCAGTCCAACTGCGAGGAGAGAATACAAGGGAGTACGATCTGCTATCGGATGGACGGCTGCCTTGGAACACTTGGTATGCGGGCATCGGTCACCAAGGATCACTCGAACGTATGCTCTTTCGAGCATGTCAGCGTTGGGCGCGGGCGCATTGGCCAGAATCCGTCTGTCCCCGGGCAACCAAGGCACAACAACACATATACACGACGAGGCCTACCGATTCAACCTTCCCTGTCGGAAGGCCTAGGTTTCCGACCGAAGTTCCTAGACCTGCACTGTATGCATACGGTGCTACGCTTTAGGCATCCAGTGAGAACTCCAGGAGCCATCAGAATAATTTTCTTAGCACGAGCTAGAGCAATAAAAGAAGTTTTCGTTATCAAATCCTCTGTTTGTGTGGATTATCAAGTCCCTCGACTCTGAATGTTTCTTTAAGACGGCGCGACGACAAGTTCAGACTCAAGAGGCCCAGGATGATCGAGAGACGATGAAGGCGGGCGCCTGAACTACGGGCGTTAGATACTTACGATAAGATGTAGATCGCGAATGCTGCGTTCTTAGATAAGATGGGATTGCCCCGTAAATTTCAAGTGTATGCGCCGATCGAGAGGCGGCATACTCGCACTTTCTCTACGTTCTCAAGCTACCTTCCTCCTGCTTTTTGGACTCTACTGAGGAATACCCTGCTACACAACATACACCACAAACCTCAGACTCGAGAGACATAGTGCCATCGCGATCGGCTGCAAGATTTTGGAGACCGACGCATTCAGCTATCAGACAACATGACAGAGTCTGCTCATCACCATCGACCTACACTGAAGCAGGTATGTCTTTTGGCCTTTGATCTGGAATGCTGCTCATATGATGGGATATATCGCTAGAAAAACAAGTCCTTCAAGTCGAAACATGCCACCAAAAGCTCATTAAAAGAGGTTGCGAAAGGTGCGGTATCTCTGTACCCTATGCTCCTCCTGATCTGACTGGCGATATAGGGCGTACACAACGTCAATCGCCCAAGGCGCGTGCGGCGAACGCTGCTGCCGCGCAGCTCCGCACCAACCGTCGTAATAGTGCGAAGCAAGTCCAGCTTCAGAAACGCCAGAGCCTCGTCTCGGCCACCCGCATTTTCAGTGGAACAGACGGTGCCCCTCGGATAGTGGCTATCGTCCCCCTCACTGAGGATGTCAGCGCACGAGATGTGAGTTTACGACTTGCGCAGGCGATTGATGCGACGCTGGAGGAGAATCCTGCGACCGGTCTGCAGAAACTCAGGTTCGTCCGCGTCTGTTCGCGAGGCACCTCTGGCTCAGCCTAATGCAAGGAGTGCAGAGCGGACCGATTCAAGACCTCCGCGCAGTTCATCCCCCTTCCCTACAGGCAACTGTATGCTACCCTGGATGCGTGCAAGGTCGCAGACTACGTGATCTTCGTCCTCTCGCCGAACGTCGAAGTCGACCAGTGGGGCGACACGCTCCTCCGCACACTACAGGCCCAGGGTCTCCCGGAGGTGATCACCGTCGTCGCCTCAGACCAGCCCATGGAGGCGAAAGAAAAGTCCGGCGTCATGAAGTCGCTACTATCCTTCATCCAGTACTTCGTGCCCAGCCAGACGAAAATGTACGACATGCACCACGCTGCAGATGCGCTTAACGCCATACGGGCGCTCTGCGAAGGGAAGCCGTCGGACGTGAAGTGGAGGGAGGGCCGGTCATACATTCTCGGCGAGAAGGTCGATTGGACTGAGGACGGCGTGCTCAGCGTGACCGGCGTAGTGCGCGGTGCGCATCTGTCTGCCAATCGACTTGTGCACATCCCGAATCACGGAGACTTCCAGATCGTCAAGGTACGGACTGGAGAGTAGGATTTATCACGCTTCCATATTGATTTTTGGCGTATAGATCTTGTCTGCGCCCCTTCCTCGACTCACCAAGTCCGGCACTGCTGCGACTATGGATATTGAGCCACAGCAGCTCGCTGAACCTGAACCTGAGGACGCAGATTCACTAGTGTCTAGCAATGACCCCGACGACATGGCGAACGAGCAGACGTGGCCGACGGAAGAGGAGATGCAGAATGGGGCCAACGGACAGGACGAAAACATTCCCGACGCGAAGGTCGGCACCACACCGAAGCGAGTGCGCAAGATCCCGAAGGGGATGAGCGAATACCAGGCGGCGTGGATCATGGACGAGAGCGATGAGGATGGTGAGGATGGCGAGGGAGAAGACGGCGAGGGAAACGGTGGAGAGGTCGAGATGGATGACGCCGAGGAAGAGGAGATGGTCGAGCTCGCAGCTGAAGACACTGAGATGGGAACCGATGGACGGAGCGTCGCGTTCCAAGACCTCGATGCCGACGAGGAAGAGCGACAGTGAGTCAATCTAGTAGCTCTCGTGCCGTCATCGGCTAACTCGCTTCCTCCTCTCAGACTGCAGTCATGGCGGAATCGGAAACGCGAGGAGGAAGATGATGCTGCCTTTCCCGACGAGATCGATACGCCGATCGACGTGGCTGCACGAACGCGGTTCCAGCGTTTCCGCGGTCTGCGTTCATTCCGAACGAGCCCATGGGACCCCTACGAGAACTTGCCCAGGGACTACGCACGCATCTTCCAGTTCGAGGACTTCAAGCGCACAGAGCGTGCAGTGAAGCGGCGGGCGGAGGAAGACGCTGGTGTGGAGGCATGTGCCCATCGCATCCCATGCAGACGCGGTCGCTCACACATCGTAATAAACGCAGGTGGGGACCCGTGTCACCATTTACATCAACGACGTGCCGAAGGAGGCCGCGCGGATAGTTCCCGGACGGCCTTTCGTGGCGTTCAGCCTCCTGCAGCACGAGCACAAAAAGACTGTTCTCAACTTCGCGGTCCAACGGAATACCGAGTACGACGGGACCGTGCGTTCGAAGGTAAGGCTCTACGAAAGCTGTTCTCCCTATCACTGCTAATCGCTGTGTCGTAGGACCCGCTTATCTTGTGTCTTGGTCCCCGGAGGCTGCGCGTGAATCCGATATACAGCCAGCATCTGCGCGGTGGGGGCAAGGGCGCAAACAACGCGCACAAGTTCGAGCGATACCTGCGTCATGGAGTTACCGACGTCGCCACAATCTACGGTCCCGTGGTATACGGCAAGCAGCCATGCACGCTCCTGCGCGAGACTGATGACCCACAAGGTATACTTCAACACGTTTTGTCGAACTTTAGTATGATGCTGACGAACCCATAGCGCCAGAGCTAGTCGCAATGGGCAGCTTCTTGAGCCCAGACACGACGCGCATCGTCGCGAAGCGCCTTGTCCTGACTGGCCACCCGTACAAGATTCACAAAAAGACGGCGACGATCCGCTACATGTTCTTTAATCGCGGTATGTTTCCTCATTCGCCGTTACGTATCTCCCGCTCAGTGGACATGTATTGTAGACGACGTGGAGTACTTCAAGCCGATCCAGCTGCACACGAAGTACGGCCGGACGGGGCACATCAAAGAGCCACTCGGTACGCACGGGTACTTCAAGGCGCACTTCGACGGGCCGATCAGCCAGATGGACACCGTGTGCATGGCGTTGTACAAGCGCGTGTACCCGAAGTGGAGCGAGGACTGGAAGGAGGGAGAGCCCGCGCCCGTGGCGAACGGCAAGGACGGCGACGCGATGGAAGAGTAAGCGAAGATCACGTTGTAGGGATATCATGTTGTATCGAGTTGTCCGCCTGTCACTGCACTGCAAGCAGTACCTAGAAATTTGTTTGTGTCGACATCCTCAACATTGACGAAGGCACCGCGCGCGATAAGTATGGTATATTCCCTGCGAAATAAAATAGTGATGTGGTATAAAGTATGCCCTACACCCGCATCACATAGGCATCGTTTCCCGCCTCAGTCCAAAGCTAACGAAACGCTTGAAGTCCGAGAACACCTCCCGCCTGCCCTGGTCCTGCTTCGGCGGAGTGTCCGCCCCACTCGACGAAGTGCCACCCATGGGCGGTGGTGAGAGCGCTGACATTAGGCTCTCACCCCCAACGCCCCCGGGCAGCAGGGACACCCTGCTGCTCCCGGGGCTCGTGAGCGTCGCGACCTGGCCGGGATCCATGTCGAGGGAGGAGAGGAAGGAGGTGCTGTCGAGCTCGGTCTTCGTGCTCGTGACGGTGAGGAAGGTGTCGAGCAGGTCGTTCTGCTCCGCCTTGGGCGTGCCCTTGAGGTCGAGGATCTTCTGGAAGTTGGAGAAGGAGGCGTCGCCGATGACGAGCGTGTAGTTCAGGATGAACCCTTCCGTTGGGTCCTGTAGGTTGTGGTGAGCGGCGGGGAATCGCGTGTCAAGGATAATAAGTGAAGCACGTACGACTGGTGTTACGATGACTTTCAGGAGGGCTTCCAGTCGAGTGGTGTGTTTAGTCATGCTCTTGGTGTAACTAGGAAAATTTTGTCAGTGGAAGTTAGATGAGAACGAGACGCCAATGTTTACTTGGATGTCACCAATGCCTCTCCTGGAACCTTCAGTAGACAAGCCTTGATAGCCTGCAGATCGATCAGGAGCTGCGAGTGCTAGTCAGAACTAAACACACATAAATAGTAGATGCAGCATCCTCACCTGCTCAGCACCCGTCTCCATCAATGGCCTGCTCTTGACCAACGCGTTCGTGAACTTCGCAAGAACCGCACTGCAACGGCACATTCAGCCATCCCCGAGGTCTCCGCATGCACCCGACTGATGACCTACTTAGCAGCCTTATCGAAGAAGTTTCGCAAGTACTTCTTCTGCTCGACGAGCGGCTTCACCGTCTCCGCGACATCCTCGATCGCCTTGACGAGTGGCTCGACGTATGCGGACTGGCCGCTGACGTGCTTCACTGTCGCCCACGGTGTGCGCGAGAGCGTCGTGAGCGCCGAGTCGCACGCAGAGTCGAGCTCGCGGAGCATGACCATGATAGCGGCGGAGATTGCGCTAGCACGGCACGGATCAGAACGGCGCGATGCCGGACGAGTAGTACATAGACGTACCTGACGAAGAGATCACGCTCGTCCTGTAGTGTGATTTGCTCCTTGTACGCTTCGTCGCACTTCGCGCGGATGTTCTCCTCCAGCTCGAGTGCCGTCGTCTGACAGTAGTCCGCGGTGTTGATGAGCGTGCATGCGCTCTTGAGTTCAGAGACATCATAGCGCGTATCCATGGACTTTCTCCCGAAGGTTGATGGCCTGCAAACCGTTCAGCGTATATTACGGATATCTGCCCAGAAGATGTTTCACCTCTTCATGCTCGCCACAAGCACCTCCTCTGATATCCGCTTTAGCATCTGTAGCTCGTTCGCTTGTATCCATATAGAACATACCGGCATATATCCGAAGCCACTTCTTGAACAAGCTGCATAAGTCGTACAGCGGCTGACCGGTGAACAGCTGTGCACACTGGTCCAGCGTCTGCGCATAGAAATAGAACAGCTCGGTGGACGATGGGAGTACGAGGACTGGAGGCGCGTTGTCGTCCTCTGGAGCACCCGACGTGGCTTCCAATGACGTGCGAGACCTCGGTCCCCGATACTGAGCAAGCATGTCCGACAGCACCCTGCGTACGCTGTGAGTATCGATCGTGCCTGTGGGGTGAACTAGCGTACCTATCTTGCGCGTCGATGAACACGCCCATGTGGGGTTCAAACGCAGAAGTGATCGGCTTCAGTACACGAGTCGCGTTCGGTGGCGTTGTTGCCTTGAGTAGTTCTCGCAACTACCAAACGAAGTGTGAACAGCTGTCGCTTGCGTGAGGACACTTGTGTACCGCTCACCGATGTGCCGAATTTTCTCGTAATTGATGATTCAAAGTCCATCGTCTCCTGGAGGGTATCGAGGAGCTGCTTCACAGTGAGCTTCGATCCCGCCTTCGACAGCAACGCGGTCATGTCATCTCTGAGAAGTCCCGGTGAGCGCAACCCCCACAGAAAAGGGCTCATACAGTATGCACCTTGTAATCTCGATGAACTTGGCTGTCAAGGACCACCCCACTTTCCACTCGGCAGGGAATACTCTTCCTTGCTCTGTCTCATGTGTGTGCAGCAGTCGGCGGAACCATGCGAACCGACGGGAGAGGTTGTCGAGCTGGCCTGCCTCGTCGGTCGCGCGGAATATGCGTCGGTACTCCTTCAGTTCCAGGGCGACATAACGATCTACGAATTGAGTGCGGATTTCGGGGCCTAGGACGTCCACCACTAGACATGCGTCTGCAATGGCTGAAGGCTTTATTGGCTTAGCGGGGTCTTGTACGTAACTGTGGGGCCGTCAGCGATTATCTATGGACATGATGGGAGATGGAGGACTGACAATTTGTCCCAGTCTGAGTCTATCATGGTGCGAAGCTCAGACTGAATCTCCTGGATTCGCCGCCACAGCTGAGCTATCCGTTGCACAGAGGTGTATGGCTTAAAGGATGCGCTAATCTGCTTTACCGCCTGGTGAACCAAGTCAATATATGCGCCATGTGTAAAGTATTGTAGGACTTGGACATACAGCGAGGGATTGTACAATGTCATGATACTTGCGCTCTTGAATCTGATCCTCTAGTTGGCCCAGAACATTCACTGCATCCCCGCATTAGTTGTTACACGGGATGCACGTAATCAGCGATACATACCTAGCATTTGCAACCTCTTCAGCGTGGTCATGCTCAGTATGAGGTTCTTCTTCGCCAAGTCCAGCACCTGGATCTCCTTCGTGATATTCCGTACCACCGCCTCCGACTCAGTCGCCTTCTCGCGGATGCGCGACATCTGGCCGAGCAGGTCCTAGCGTGCACGCCAGGTGAATGGCTGCATGAATTGGATGTGGTGGGCGCGCCGGGAGTCTGCGTGCCAACTCACCGAGATCATCTCCTGGATGAGCTGCATCCGGCTCGGGTCCTGGTCCCTCCGCAGCTCTTCGCGGAGCGAGTCGATCTCGCTCTGCAGCGCACGTTCGTTCTCGGCGAGACGGGCTTGGACGGCTTCGAGCTGTCCGAGTGCGGCCTCTGTGGGACGCGGTAAGTGGCTGCGGACTTAGCGGTGGACGAGGGGACGCACGCACCATTGGGGAAGTAGTCGTTCAGCACGCTTATCGAGTTGAAGTCGTTCGTGAGCCTGTCTAGGGGGTCTGTGTCCGCTTGGGCGTGCAAGTCGAGGATTCGTTCTATAGACAGTATGAGCTCCGGAGGCAGCTCGTCTTCCCGCAGCCTGAACGCAGGCGTAGAGACTCGATTTGCTTCGGTGGCCATGAAGGGTTCGTGATGGTCGTCGTGCAAGATAGCCTTGGTGTACGGCGAGCAAGTATTCGCTGCGCTGAGGGTCGCGTCGGTGGTCGGGAGCAGAGCGCGTCTCCGGGCCGCTGCTCGTGCTGGAGTGATCGGGGCGGGCGCCTGCTTCGCGTACCCGACGGTGGCGGCTTTTTCCTTTCTCAGAATTTCTTGCCTCCGCCCTCCATGACGCTCGGTCCCCCGCCCTCGGCCGCTGGGCCCTCGGGCAGCATGCCGCCTGTGCAGGCCTTGGAGAACCCTGCAAATATGGACACAAACGCACAGGCACCTGCTACCCTGAGCTCTCCACCCGCACCCGTCCCCGGACCATCCGTCTCTACAGGGCCATACACAAGCCAGTTCTCGGTGCAGTCCCATACACCTTCGCGTCCCTACTACACGCATTCTGGCGCAAACACATACACCACTGGCTACCCTGCCAATGTACCACATCCCAGCGCTGCGCCTCAGCAAGCTGGCTCGCAACATCCTGCCGGTGTTCATTATCCCCCGCACACCAATTATCAGCCCCAGCATCCACAAGCGCAGGGCGCTCCCCAAGCGTCAACGGGAACCTATTCGTACTATAATTTTCATCCAAGCGCGTGGTCGAACGCGTGGAACACCGGTTCATACCAGTACGGGACTGGAGGCAGCTATCCCTACTCGTACGCTCAACCCGCCCCTGCCCCGCCCGCCCCGCATGCTTCTGCGGCGATGCGGCAGCCCAAGCATGCCGTTCCGCCCCCTCCTCCAGCGAAAAGGAAGACACCCACCCCATCACCTTCACCCTCTCCTCCGCCGGAATACCACAAAGACTGGGACGCTGTCATTAAATCCTTCTTGTCCGCCATCGGCTTCTCTCAAGCTGCCAGAGGATTCGAGGCGGACATGCTGATCTTAAATCCCGATTTCGAACGCAATGAAATGCCTGCCGCGCTCGGGGAGCTCATGAAAGACCTATTGGTATGACAGACGTCCTCGCGTACATTATGCTCACTAATCCCCTGCTTCGCGCGCAGAAATTAAGCCAAAGCAGACCAGAAACGGAGGATACACCAACGCAAGAACGTCCGCTAGAGGAGCGCAAGCTCGACTACGCGCATCTTGCCAATGGTGCTACGCCCCGCTCACAGACGTCAGTAAGTTCGCCATGAGGGATCACATCGAACCATTGCTGATAGACTCTCTCTGTAGATCACTAAGGACATCTCTCGGTTTCTCGCCCAGAATCGCACGCGAAACGACGCGTCCAATCGCAGCGAGTTTCTGCTCTCCGTGGCGGAGAAGCGCCGGCGGCTCAACGAGAACGGCGATTCTGAGCCTGTACCGTCATGCGCGCGGACCGACGCGAAGTCGCAGAACAGGGACTTGCAGATGAAGTACGACATCGCGAAGAACGAAGACGGGCCACTCCGGCGCACGCTGAAGAGTGGTGTTCCTGTAAATGCTGGATCCATGCCGTCGGCATCCAAAGCGAGTGCGAATGGCGCTGCGGACGACGTACCCAGTGCGAGCAGGTATCCTGCCCTTGATGAGCGCTTGCAGAACATCGAGAAGCATTTGGCGATCCGCTATGGTGAGTAACACTCATGTCTTCCACCGCATGTGAACTCATTCGTGTCATTAGTGCCGTTGCCTCCTCGGTCTCTACTGGATCGTCTCAAGTACTTGGAGGACCATGTCATTCACTTGGAAAGAGAGTACCCACCCTGGGCAGCACTTCACTTCAACCAACCCAATCGTGGGGTGAGTTTCGGCTAGACGCCGCTGTGCTCGAGTACTCAAAGTACCTTTTCTCAGTGGCCGCCACCACCCCGGCCAACGCCAATCATCGTGCCGTCGCATCTGACGTCGACTGCCGCTCGAGAGCCCGCAGAGTTGGCGACGTCAAATGTCGCCTCTAGATCGTCATCGACGCCTGTCGGTCATTCCACGCCTGTCACGGAGACAGCGGATTCGAAGGGAAAGGCCAAGCCAGGGCGACATACAAAGTCGAGCTTACACAGGGCCGTCATGGAGAGGTTGGAGGTACAGAAGGCGATCAACGATCTTACTGGGGAAGGGGGTTCGCCTATTATAGGGGGCAGTAGGAACGGGGCCGGCGACTAGCAGCATTGTTTACGCACGAGCGAACGAGCTGATTGTGCGGACGTGCCCAAGACGTAACGATCTGCTCTGGAAGCACGGAGCGGAGAACATATTCATTGCCAGACTTTGCGAGTCTTCTATGTCGTGTCCTCCTCTGCAGCGGAGACTACCTACCGTTTTGGCCCCTTCTCCCGTTCAACTGCCACTGGCAGTATCCTGCGTCTCTTGTGCGAGGGCCCAGGCTGAGCGCTATATTGCGAGAGAGATAGCCAGGCACCGCCACCAGTCAATAATCGAATTGCCTAATGTAGACACACGTGGATAGATCGATTAGTGGAAGCGGGAGGGCCATTGAAGTGGTAACCGCCGCTCGTCTCCCGCCATATATTCCGCCCTTTCCCCCCAACGGCCATCTCTCTTCCAGCTTCCCTGCTCTTCCTCACGAAATGCACACCATCCAGGTCCGCACCCATGCGCGACGTCCCTGCACGGAGCACTGCTGACCTGATACGCGCTTAGCAACAATACTGGGCCGTCCGAGAGTACCTCAGCCCCGTACGCCACATCTTCCTCCGCCATCGGAGTGTGCTCCAGCGTCGCTGACTGGGTGTTGCTATAGGTTCTGAAGGAGAGCAAGTTCAAGGAACACGGGCGCATCACACCAGGTCCGTTCCTGATCACTCTCGCTATCGCGCTGCACATCCGCTGATCCCGGGCTGCTGCCGCCACAGAGGAGTTCGTCGCGGCCGGCGACTTCCTCGCGTACAAGTTCCCCGTCTGGACATGGTGCGTGCCCGCCTTCTCTGCCCGCCCACACACGCCCCCTCAGCCGGCACCGTAACAGGGAGAAGGGCGATCCGGCGAAGGCGCGCGACTACCTGCCCGCCGATAAGCAGTACCTGCTCACGCGGGGCGTGCCGTGCCTGCGGCGTGCGACCGCGCTCGCGTACACGGACGCGGACGAGGACGCGGAGCGGCTGCTCTCGTTTGGGGACCTCTCCGCGACGGGGAACGAGGCGGACGAGTGGGTCGAGACGCACGCGGGGCGGCCGGCGACGACGGACTCCGTCGCGCACGCGGGCACGATCGACGACATCCCGGACGTGGACGACGCGGACGCGGACGGCGCGGCGGGCGCGATGGGCGGCCTGTCGCTGGGCGACAAGAGCGCGGCGGAGATCCCGGATATGGACGAGATCCCGGATATGGAGGAGGACGACCTCGAGGCGGACGACGACGAGGCGACGGCTGCGGCGCCCAAGACGTCGGCGGCGCCGGCGGGCGGCGTGATTGCTGCGGAGTGAGTCGCCATCTTGGCGTGTCGTGTGCTCGGCTGTAGGGCGAGTGTGCTTATGTGTGTCGGTCGCAGGGAGGTGGAAGTGGCGAAGGGGAACTTGCTGCAAGTGCGCACGTATGATGTTATGATCACGTACGACAAGTACTATCAGACGCCCCGCATCTGGCTCATTGGCTACGACGAGGTGCGTCCATGCTCCTATTGCTGCTCCTGCCTCCATGCGTTGCTACCCCCAGCACTTCATGCCATCACCCCCGGCGGCCCGCTAACGGCATGCCTCTATCTCTAGAACGGAACCCCGCTCACGCCCCCGCAAATATTCCAAGATGTCTCCGCAGACCACGCGTTCAAGACAGTCACGATCGAGGCGTTCCCGCACTCGGGCTCGCTGCAGGCCGCGTCCGTGCACCCATGCAAGCACGCGAGCGTGATGAAGAAGGTCATCGAGCGCATGAACCAGGGCGTGATCGAGGAGCAGCGCGCGGCGCGCGGCGGCGCGGCGGGCCCTGCGTCGAAGGACGGCAAGCAGAAGAAGTGGCTCTTCCGCCGGACGAGCGGGAACGGCAAGGACGCGCAGGCGGGCGAGGAGGACATCGAGGGCATGCGCGTCGACTTTTACCTCGTCGTGTTCCTCAAGTTCATCGCGTCGATCGTGCCCACGATCGAGGTCGACTCGACGACCGCGTTCTGAGCGCGTGCACGAGTACCGGCACGCGCACGAAGATGGGGCACACGATACCGGCGGCGGAGGCCCGGCCGCGCGCGGGACTAGAAACAATGGAAGATGATACCTGGGACCGTATGCATATCTTGTTTGTCAGAGGTTCTGTACTGCTATGTAAATCACGCAATGTATAACGTTCACGACGCAGAACATCCGGTCCGGTGGACGAGGCCATTTGATTATTGTATACCGTGAAGGAGGGGTGAGCTGTACCTTCCGTGGACGTCTGCCACCCTCCATATGTATCGTAAGCATGGATCATTGCACTATGGACCTCCTCGGACTTGCCCGGGTGGATTTAACGATGGGTACATCGGACTGGTACCAACATCCATCGCGCTGTCTCAGTAGTAGTCATGAAAGTGAGAAATCGTGATACAAGTACATATGGGTACGACGTTCGTTTGTGTTTGTATAGCTCAACAGCCGCCGATCAACCTGAGCGCGCATCGTCGAGCTTCCAATTGTTCTCCTTCACGAGCCGCTCCCGCTCGAGAAGATACTTGCCTGCAAAGCGCGATGATCCTGTTGAGTCCCACATAACACGGCCCCGCGGACGCTCTCACCTTCCTTGTACTTCTGGGAGTGGTCGGAGGCCTTGTGGTAGTACCACCCCATGCGGTCGTTGCACCCCATGCAGTACACGTCCGCGACGGTGTGCACGCCAGTCCTAGCGGGGTAGGCAGATCCGTCAGTCCGAGTCTCGCGGTAGTATCGAGGGGACAGCCCGAGGTAGGGGTGCTCACAACAGCGCGCGGTCCTCCCGCTTGCCCATCTTCAGGTTTACCGCGGAGTGCATCAGGCTGGGCGGGCGATCAGTACGGACGTGTCTACTGGCATGTGAGGATCGCACGGACTAGCCGCGGCCGTCGCGTCCGGAGAACGCCTTGCTGATGAGTTCGTCTTGTAGGGCCTGTGGGCGTACTATCGTTAGGACGAGGCGCAGGCGGCGATACTAGGTACGCACGACGACTGCTGCGCATTGCGCGCATGAGAATGTGGGGCGGTCGAGGAAGGTGGTGATAACCTTTGACTTGGTGTCGGAGGACGGGGACATTGGCAGGTTTCCTGCCATGGTCGACTGGCAAGCGGCGTCCTGTCTAATTTCCGAGGTGTAGATGGGGCATATCCTCTGCTATGCGCAGCCTCTCAATCCTCCTAGCGCGAAGATCCTTGATGAGGGTGAGTCTGAGACGGGCGTGACGTCGGAAGCCCTGAGGATGGTATAACAGGAAGGTGGCATGCAGGGTTACCGATTCCGGTCAATACGGGCACAGCCGCAGCACACACACATGACGCTTTGAAGATTCGTGGCAAAATACCGAACCTGGACGTGTTACAATCCATAGCAAAAAAAAGACAGCACAGCGAAAGGATACACCGGACGAAAAGGAACATACTGCGAACGTCCCCATAGACAAGATCATAGCACATATGCTAGGACAGATCCACCCATACAGACAAGCTCACACCCGCCTACGCCGCCACCTTGGACTTGTCCTTCTTCGCCTTGTCCTTTTTCGCCTTCTTCTCCTTCTTGCCCTCCGCGGATGCGTCGACGTCCATCTTGTCGCCCTCGCCGTCGGGCGCAGCGGCGGCCTCGCTCTTCCGCCGCTTCTCCTTTTTGCTCTTCTTCTCCGCGCTCTGTTCTGTCGCGGCAGAAGTGTCCTCCAGCTTGCGCTTCTTCGACGCGCCCTCGCTCGCCGGCGTGGCCGCCTCGACCTCTGCTACAGCCGCCTTGTCTTTCTTGCTCTTCTTGGATGGGCTCTCCGAGGCCGCACCGTTCTCCCGAGCAGCGGAAGGCGCGGGCGCGTCCTTCGCCGGCTCTGAGGTCGACGCTGTAGGCTCTTCGACCATCGCGGCCGCGTCCTTGTTTTTGTTCTTCTTATCCCTCTTCTTCTCCTTGGGCTTTTCCGAAGCCTCGGCCTTCGCGGGCGACGACGGCGCCGCCTCCGCACCCTTCGCCTTTTTCGCCCTCGGCTCCTCGCCCTTCGTCTCCTACATCCCCAAACGCATCAGCGCTCCGCGCACCCCCCACCACAGACCACAGCGACGTACCTCCGCGCCCATCGACTTGCGCTTCTTGTCCTTCTTCCCCTCCGCCTTCTTCTCCTTCTCCGCTACCTTCGCAACGGGCGCCGGCGCGGGCGTCGGTACTGGCGGCGGAGTGGTCACGGGCGACATCCGCGCAGGGGTGCCCATAGGAGTGCCGTTAGCGCCTGATGCATGGCTCCGCACATACGCGTTCTGGCGCCCCCAGACCGCCTGCTGCTGCGACTCATACTTACCGGTGCTAGCTGCTGCCTGCACGCGTGGCTGTGCGTCCCGAGCAAGAGGAGCGGCTCCGTTCTGCTGCACGCGGGACAGTAGAGGTAAGCATGAGGACGGGGAGGGGAAGGGGATGGATGAGGCAGACGCAGACGCACCTTGGGACCCTTGTAGAGCGCGCCCTGGTACTTCTCGGCCTCGCTGATGCACGTCGTGTGGCCCTTGTACTGCGCGGGCCCAGCGAAGGTGGTGCTGCAGTCGAGGCAGGTGAAGGACGAGTTGCAGGACATGCGGTGCTTGTCGAGCTTCGGCTTCTTCACGGTATCGCCGCACGCTGTATATCCGCAAGAACGGTACAAACGCGAAGGAGGAAGAGAGGGAGGAGGGGCGAAATCAGACATTGCCCTGCGCACTTCATTGCATAGCGGGTATGCGGGGGAAGGCAGCTCACCATCGCATCTGCAAACAGTTAGCGCAGCTCAGCAACAGATATGATAAATATAGCGCTTACTGGAAAGACACCATTTAGCAAAAGACTGCTGTTTGAGGAGGATTGCAGCGGAGGGTGGTCAAGGCAAGACGAGACGAGGGAAAGTGGCAATTGCGCCCCGGCCAATGAACGTGCTTGCCGGGCAAATTTCGAGCACGTGATGACGGACCGCTCGATCGCGTCGGTGGCTGCAGAACGCGATCGCGAGCTCTCGATGCAGTTGTAGGCGTACACACAAGTACCTGCAGGGTAAACAGGCTAACTGACACTTGTCGATGATATGTTGGAGCAGAATAGTACAGAGTACAGAAAATAATTGAGAAACCCCCACCCGCCTCACTTGGACGTGCCCTTGAGCTTCTCCTCGACGAGCGACTGGAACTCCTCCCGGAGGATCGCCTCGCGCCGCTCGCGCTCCTCCTGCTGCAGCTTCAGGATCCCGCGCTTCTCCTCCGCGCTGATCACCTGGTTCTCCTTGCGCATCCGCACCGCGTTCATGCGTCGGTGCCGGCTCCCGCTCATCACGTACCCCACCTTCTCGTACGCCTCGATCTCGTCCGACGCCAGCCCGATCTCCCCACGCCGCGGGATGCGCGAGTCCGTGCCGTCCTTCAGGAACGCCGCCATCGCACTCCCCTCGCCCCGCAACAGCGCCCCGCCGTACTGCCGCTCGTCCGTCTTCCCCCGCCCATGGCTCTTCGCATACACCGGCTGCGGCCCGACCTCGTCGTCGTCCGACTCCGAGTACTCCTCACCCTCGGCGGGCGCTTTCCCCTTCGCCTGTGCCGTTTCCGTGTGGACTGTGGTGGTGGTGATGGCGCCAGATGGAGGGGATGCGACGACGCCTTCCATGGGCTTCTCGACCCACTCGTCTTCGTCCGCAGTGGATGGCGGGCGCGCATCAGGGCTCTTCGTCCGCGTCGCACTGCGGTGGCTCTGGCTGCGGTGCACGCTCTTGCTCTTGCTCCGGCTGCGCGTGTCGTGCCGGCGCCGCCTGCGCTCGCGGTCGTCCTCTTCTTCGTCGTCGCTGTGCCGCCGAGAGCGTGAACGGTGTCGGCGGTGCTCCCGCTCGCGGTCCTTGTCCTTTCCGCTGGATTTGCGCTCCTTGCGCGCCTTTTTGCGTTCCTTGCGCTCGCGCCGCCGACGGTCGTCTTCGGAATCCGTGTCGGTGTCAGAGTCAGAGTCATGTCGACGTTTGTGTGACTTTTTGTGCCGCTTCGATTCGCGTTCGGGGGACCTGAGGAGATTTTAATCAGTAACGACGGATGGTACACATAGATGGTGTACGCACTCTACACGGGTAGGGCGTTTCGGCGACGGAGGCCATACGGTGACCGTGCTGGTTTCTCTCTGCTGCCGGCGACTACACCAAATATCATTAGTATCCTGCTTGTCAATCTTGAGAGACATGTGCCATACCTCTCCAAAAAGTCTGCCCCGCCGCCCCCATATCCACCACCGCCAAACCCTCCACCACCACCAGGGTATCCGCCACCGGCGGGACTGCCTTTGCCTCGTCTAGCATACATGTTCTCCTGCTGCCTCCACGGCGCCGCCCCCTCAGCGCCCGCGCCCGCGCCTGCGCCCTCCCCCGCAGCCCCGTCCTCCCTCCTCGGCGGCGACGGCCGCCTGTACTCCCCATACTCGGGGCTCGCCCGCCGTGCCCGCCCGCCGTCCCGCTCTCGTTCTCTCTCCCGGCGGTCCTCCCGCTCCTTGTCCCGCTCCCTGTCCCCGCTCGCGCTCCGGCCACGCTTCTCCTTCCCGTCGTCGTTGAAGTAGTCGTCCGCCCGCGCCCGCTCGCGCTCGTGCCGTCTGCTACGGTCCCCGTGGTCGTTCCGCCTCTCATCCCGGTCCCGGCCCCTCTCCCTCGACCGCTCACGCCCCTTGTCTTTCGAATCGCGCACGTGCGGGGGCCTGTCCCGCCCAAAGTCATCCCGCTTCGAAGGGGGTGGCGGGGAGGATGGCGAGCGGCCGCGCTGTTGGGGAGGCGGTGGGGCGCCTTGTGGGACGAGGCCCATGCGGGAGGGGTGCACCATCGCCATGTTTGTCCCTCGGTCTGAGTGAATGCAGAGATAGAGAATGTGTGTTGAAGAAGAGGCAGGCGTCGCTGGCCTGGTCGGACAAGAGTTGGGTCGAGCACAAGCGCGGTGGACGCTCGTGAGCGCCGAACGGCACCGACAGCGTGGGAACTTAGCTAGAGGCGCTCAACCACACGGGCGCTTGCAGCCCTACGACAAGTTATTGCGAAGCTTCACAGTGCATCACCCCGCCGAACGTACATTTATCGTTTGACCACATGTTAGACAATTCAGTCCATATAATCCTTCAATGGCTTGGTATCTGAGGATACATGTACAACGTAATACAGGTCGAGAAAGGATAGATGTCATATAAAGCAACCACTTCGTCGGGGCTCCAGATGAGTATCGTATATCATCGGATGAGGGCCGAGCACTAGGCATGCGAAGGGGGTTCGAGCACATTTGAAGACGACGGCATGGATGATTCCTCCAAGTCCGAGCTCCGAGAACCCCGCCTCAGGCTGTCTTCACCGACCCGCTCCAACCGCCCGCTTGATCCCTGCCGTCGTTCATCCTCTCCAGCCACCGGCGACGAGCCTGCTCGTAGTAGCGCACGTACTTCCCATCTTCCGGTGCTTTCGCCTCGACGACGACGACGCCAAGCGCCTCGCAGCTGCGCTCGATCCGCCTCAGCACTCGCATCCTGTGATCATAGCCCACCGACACGTTCCCACAGCACCTTGTGTGACACACGGGTCCCGGGCCTGGCTGCACTAGAAGGTGACATACAGTCGGATACGCCGGCACCCCAGGCACCGCAATTGGGGTCGACGGCGAACCAAAATCCGAAGTGTCGTCATCATTGGGAGGCCACATGCTGTTCAAGTCGGAGTACGGATCAGGCTCGACCCGCACTCCAATCGCGTTGGCGATGGCGGCGGTGTTGTCGTCCGCGCAGGATACGCCGAGGTGCGTGACACAGGGGGCTTGGGTGAACCAGAACGGGAGGGAGAGTTCGGAGCACCAGTTCGAACAGAAGTATGGAGGTGCGATTTGTAGGTGTGTCACTGCAGGGAATAGCGGCCGGGGATTCGTCCTGTCTGTGTTTGCCAATACGAGCACGAGGGGGTCAGCCACCCCAACAAATGTTGCCTCTAGCAGTCGGGGGAAAGGATGTTCGAAGATGGGGAGGTATAGGTAACCTGCGTCGGAAAACCCGCACTGCACGACGAGGGTCACCAAGTCGAGCGTGGTTAACCGGAACAACGCCTGGGCCTCGCTCAAATAATCCTCGTAGGTCGTGGGGCCTGGGCGTTGAGCGGTTGAGATGCATGAGTAATACGGGAGGGGCCGGGAGGCGGTCTGTTGGGCAGGGCGGCTGGTGTGGCGACGATCTTTTAACTGCTGCACGGCCGCCGCACCGCAGTGAGAGATAGCTGAAATCGATTTCTTCCATATACTGGGCCGGACTTCAGGCTGAGGTGCATGTGGGTTATAGAGCCCTCCACCGTAGAAAGGCCAGTTGATGAAGCGTAGATTGCCTTCCGCTAATGGGCTTGGGGCGGGCTCGAGCGAGCGCGAATGTGCCAGCGGCCAGGACACTGCGGCGCCATCTGTAGTGGTGCACTCCACAGGCCTACTAGTATGCTCTGTGGCGGGAAACGCCACATGGAGGTGCTGGATGCGGGGCTTGTCCCCGAGCGCGGGATCGCACTCGCGTAGTCTCGTTCCCACACCTTCCGGCGCTTGAGCTCGCACGCCAGAAGGTCTGGTGCATTTCGGGCTGGAATTCAGGCATCGTGACGGGCGGGTCACGGCTGGGTGGGGTCTCTCCCGGGGAAGTTTCCGGGCACGGTTTTTTGTGGTTTGACTTCAGAACGCTACCTAGTGCCCCATTGAGACTGTCTGCCAAATATGTCGGAGCTGGCGTCGATTTTGCGTGTTTGGGAGTGCACCTGAAGGGGAGCCATTTTGGGCGCCTCCGAGCACGTAAGCGCTTTTACGAGCTCCTCGCAGCCTCACGCAGAAGGGTTATGGC
>MNAD01000165.1:0-17271 GCA_001895945.1 Trametes pubescens
GCAGGAATTATGCGTCATTTTACGCCCGGTTACGCGTCTTTACGCCCGGCATTCCGCCTAAACAAGCAATTTCGAGCCAACTTTTACAATTGCCCCCTTACAGCAAGCACAAGTACTCTTTAAGGGCTCTTTTGGATGATAAGAATTGTCTTACGAAGGATAATTGAGACAGTATGCATGGGTATGGGTTGATAATTTCGGAAACGGCGGCGGCGACGAGGGGCGCTAAGGTAACGCCTGTGGGCGGCGCTTTTTCTAACGCCGACGCACTACTTAATAGCGGCCGCCTTAGTTGTCGACCGGTTGCCCAAACACCCATGCCTCGTGTACAAAGTAGGCTCAGATAACATCTCCTATTCACAAGCTTTTCTTTCGATGATTTATCGACTGGGCATTGAAGCATCGCGCACTCTTACAGGTCCGCACAGTTCAGTCCGGTGTATATCCGTCCGCGTTCATACTTACTAGAAGCTGATAAGTACTACGTATCAGCTTCTGAGGTATCTATCTCAGGTTTCAACCGGCAGCGTACACTGTGCGTGGTTGATTATTCACTCAAGAACACCACACAATACAGCTATGTACCCTTTGTGCGCAAAGTCAGACAGTATTCTATGGCTCCCCGGAGCGCCGTGCCGACCTTACTTTACGGCGTTACTTACGGGCGTAATTCCGTGAAGTTTGCCNTGACGGGGCGGCTCGGTCGCTGGATTTGGCAGATACGGGCGTAATTGATGACGGGCGTCACGGCATTTGGGGCGTATTCTGCCGCGCGTAAACGTAACCGTACGGTGACGGGCCCTACGCATATAGTCGTACACATTCACAAGCAATCAAGGGCGCCGGACAACGGTACTACTCTGCTCGACACTAACTCCGCCTTCAAGTTCTTACATCCATTCCTGCTCCTACCGCATCTTCGGGAACATGCGTTTGTGTTCATCGGCCGCGCTTACTGCGCTCGCTTGCTCAGAGAGAGGCCGGGAGGCAGCCGATCGAGACCAGTCCACCTAAGACCCCGAATGTCAGTAAGTCTAATCCCAATTTCGCGCACGTTCCCTGTCTCTCTCTTACCGAAGCTGTTGTCATCGCAGCAGACGGCGTTGGCGGAGCTATAAATCGATAATCAGCTCACAGTTTCCTTGCAGACGCAGAACGACAACTCACCAGGAGTCGCTGCCACCGACGCCCACACCGGCGATGCCGGAGCAGGACAAGCCGACGGGGATGTTCACGTCCTGAAGAACGATGCCGAGCGCGGCGAGGATGGGGGCTACGGCTGCGCTGCTGCCGGACTCGACGGACTGGCAGCACTGAAGTGCGCCGGTGCTGCAGTCTCCGCCGCTGGCAGGAGCGGAGGGCGCAGGAGCAGCGGGGGCCGAGGGCGTGTTGTTCGGCGCCGCGGTGGCGACGGCAAGGATTGCGAACGCGACGACGGTAGAGGTGAGCTTGGCGAACATGGTGATTTCGAGTTGCGAAAGTGAGGAGGCTGACGAAGCTGTTTGTAGGGGGCGGTTGATGAGAATGGTACGGTGAGTACGAGTCCTCTTATACCCGGCGCGACCGCTGCTCGCATTCCTTTCTTCGTACTGTGCAGGCGGTGGTGCGGCGTGGACTCTGACGCCTACTCGACATGCAGCCATTCGCGCGGCCGTTCCTGAACCCGCTCCGCAATACAGTCTCGACGACGTCCAAGGGACGAGGCGACAGCGGTGGTCCGTAGCATCATACGCCGCCGCCTTTCCGCTGTGCGGCTTCTTCCGTGGGGTGCCCCGAAGGGCAATGTTGGGCAGTTCCCCGTGCGCATCTCTCGTCTCGGGCGAACCGAGTTTCCAAGATGAATTGGTACGTCATACAAACCCCCGCCTCGTGCATGCCCTCAATCACCGCCCACCCGAGATATTTTCGGTTGCAGGTTCGAAGGCGCCTTGTGTCCGTAGTAGCGGGAGTCCGCGGTGACGGTGTCAATGCTGAAACACACAGACTGTGAAGTCATGCCGGTAAACCCTCTCCGAGTCTATTGTCAAGGACCGTTCGACTTCGATCATGCAGTGGTGCGTCGGGCATATCTTTTTGTTCCCGCCTCTCGACGTCGCTTCCGCTAACTTTCTCCACCAGAAGCAAAGCGGCGATGTGCACGACTCGAAGGATGATCTAGACTGTCACCGTAAATTGGCACCGTTCCCCGTGGAGCATGTTGGTGACAATGGTATCAACAAGACACCCACATTCTTAGATCGTACCTAGTAACGACGCTCCTCCAATAAGTTTACTCATCTACAGCTTTAGACTGATATATTCTTGTTTTCGAGCAGTCGTACACCTCACCGACCATTTCTGGGAGATTGGCGGACGTTGTCCTGCGCATTCTGCTTTCGGCTGGGTGCGCGCATCTGTCTTCGGAATACAGATTGCGAGGCGATACTAATGATACATCCCCTTGTCTGACAGTTCATATAGGCTAAATTAGACCTCGCGACTTTGCGCTTTCTACTCCGCTCAGTCGGTTTGGTAAGAACCTCTCGAGACGCCCGCAAGCACCGGGGGGCAATGTTATCGAAGCGGATCATATCTCCCCCAAAGGACCAAACCTCCCAGCACTCGCCGCTCTCAGTTCTCACTCCTCAATCCGCTGTCGATCATTGGGTACAAATTCACACGTTGGCATACGACGACACACATCACAAGCATTCAGGCACGGTCTGTTCTATTCGGCACGACCCTCTCCGTCGCCATTTCCTGCACCTCCGCTTCCTCCGACGTCGAGAGCGAATCAACATCTTGTTCTGGAGCGATGCACGCCGCGCGGGCGTACCTAGAGGCTGGCGGGAAGGCAGCCAATAGCGAGGAGGCCGCCTACGACCAAGCGTCAGCAACTTGAGTATTCCATTAAACGCATATCCCTTTTCTGCCGCTTACCGAAGTTGTTGTCGCAGCAAACCGCGTTGGTGGAGCTACAATCGTACGTCAGCCCCGCTCGTTCCTCTCCGCAAAGCGCGCGAAGCCACTCACCAGCTGTCCGAGCCGCCGACACCGACGCCGGTGACGCCGGAGCAGGACAGGCCAACAGGGATGTTCAGGTCCTGGACGACGACGCCAAGCGCCGCGAGGATCGGCGCGACGGCCGCGCTGCCCGCGGCCTCGACGGAGTTGCAGCACTGGAGCGTGCCGGTCGAGCACGAGCCGGCAGCCTGCGGCATCGCGGTGGCGGTGGCAAGGATTGCGAACGCGGCGAAGGCGGAGGTGAGCTTGGCGAACATGTTGCTTTCGAGAGAGATGAAGCTGACGAGGCTGCTTGGGGCGATCAACTGATGAGGATGAGGAAGGTGGGTGCACGCCCTCTTATACGTCGCGCGACGGTCCGAGGCTTGTCCTGAGCTCATATCATCTTTCTTGCACCCTCTGTCGACCGGGCCCGGACTCTGTGCGCGTCGGTGACGCCAGGGCGCGCGCGACCTCCACTCGAGTCCTTGACGACATCCAACAAGTCGCGAATCCCGCCGTCCTTGTTCCCGCTCCACAATCAGCACGGTCTGCAGCCCGAAGGTCAAGAACTGCGCGGTCCCCGCGGTGCGGGATGTATAGGCGCATCCCGCCCCCGCGGTCCCATTCTGAGCGCAGCGCGAAGTACGAGCTTCGCAGATACTCGTGTGAGCATCAGCCATCCCCCACCGGACGATCATCTGAGCCTCATAAATGAATTGAGTACGTCATTGAAGGCCGCGCAGCCCTGCAGTCCCCTCGCGCCGGAGGTATTTCAAGCTGCTAGAGGTTCCGGGGCGCACTAGAGCCGCACATAGGTCTTCGCGAGCGGGGTGCGAACGTGCATCAGTGCGTGAATGCGCAGGCGGTGAATACATGGGAACGCGCGTATGGTGTATCCTTTCATGCCGGCGATATGCCCTCGAGTCCGCGGGGTCGACCTCGTACCACAGGCTGAGCAGAAGAAGCGTCATCCCACAGTGGACATGTGCGAGGATACTACCTGGGTGCGTGCAGAGCCGCTGTAAAGGTCGCCTAATGTAAAACGTGCACTAGTGAACTGAAGCTTGAAGCTTTGAAGTTGAGACTGCGGCCAGTGGATCCGAGGTCAATTTTCGAGCCGCACGTAGACTTTGCTCACCACAGGTCGTCACCGCGATGCAGCTCCAATCAACGTACGTCCGCACCTCACTTGTCAGAAGCGATGGAACGTGCTTGCTGTAACAACTAAGCAGAAAACGGCCGAAGGTTGCGCTAGAATCGATGAGCAAAAAGGGTGGGTGGTGGTTTACACATATATTCCCATTAGCCGACTTGAACGACTGACCTCGTCATTACACGATATGATCGTACTAGTGACGCGCTCTACCAGCTGAGCTAAACGGGATATACCCCTTCCTTGTCCCAGTCAAAATGACCACAACAAGCCACAGCTGGTACAGGTCCCGGTACTTCCGGGTCGCTCGAAGGAGCGGATCGCCGACGTCAGGCCTGAGGCTTTAGAGCGAGGACGAACCCGCGAACCCGCGAACCCTCGAAGCACCCTTCTTGCAGCAGCAGCGTGCGGGGCGCCGGAGGCTATCTGGCATATACTTAATGGTGCCTTCAGCTTCGCGCCTTCCGCGTCCCACCGCCCCGGAGCCTCGTGAAGGTTGAGCAACTCGATGCGTTTCATTCCCGCGCGGCAGTGAGAGCTGTTGCTGCCGCGCCCCCCAGTGCTGGGGCAAGCCCTCCCAGCCAGGCACATGAAGCTGTAAAGTAGCGGGTGACATCATGCGCACGAGGACGAGGACGAGCCAGTGGAACGCACCCCCGAACCTTTCGTCCACCGCTCAAAAGTGCCGGGACCGACGGCCCAGTGGCACTCCACCGTCCACACAGCACCGCTACCGCATATCCAGAGACCGCCCATCCTCACTACCCCACCCGCCAACATGCTCTCTACTACTACGCACCTCCCCGCCCTCGCGGCGCTCTCCCTCGCAATCCTTGCCGTCGCCACCCCGACGCCCGCGCCCGCCGTCGGGAACGGCTCCGCGGGCCCCTGCGCGAACACGCCGCAGTGCTGCTCCGCGCTCATGCCCGCAAACAGCACCGCGGGCGCCGCACTGCTCGGCGCGCTCGGCGCGGCCGTCGGGGACGCCACGTCGCTCGTCGGCATCGCGTGCACCGACGCGGATTCTAGCGCCAGCTGGTGAGTGCTTTCTTGCCGTTCTTGGACGAGTGGGCTGACGGGGACGACCGTTGTGCAGCGCGGCGCACGATGCGCCGGTGTGTTGTTCTGGGCAGCCGGCGCTCGGTGAGTGGCTTCGGGCTTTCCGCGTCCGGTTGTGGGTGTATGCTGACAGGTTCGGGGTGTAGCGGGAATCTTGTCGCTGAGCTGCCTGCCGATCGTGGGACAGCTGTTGTAGGGATGCGGATGCGGCGCGACGTAATGGCGGTCTGTAAAAGGTCGGGATCGCGACTGTACCGAGTATTAGTGTATATAAGGCTGCTTTGCTTATGTATAAAGCGTCTGCATTGGAGGACATACACCAGTGAATGTTGAGTGTTGGTTGCGTACAAAAGAATCGGAGTGAGACATGGGTGCGTGGTAAGAAGGTTCGCGCGTCGCCAATCAGACCTAGGTGCAGACGCCCGGCGCAGCGGCCCTGCTGGCACAGCGGTCCCAGTCGTGTCGATGATCGCGACTTCCAAGTTGTCCAGCAGTTGTACTATAGGTGGTGAGCGCAAGTTTCTTGTTCGAATGACTCCTTGGATAGTAGCTGATCGAAATGCGTCATCCAGGATGTACAGGAGGCCTCGAGACTCCGAATGTCGTCTGTTGCGGGATAACTGTATGCCGCGAAGACTCAAGAGGGTTGTCAGCACGCTGGCAGCTCGCTCGCTCGCGACCAACTTACGTGACAGCGACTGACACTCGATAGCCCGGTGCGTTGAGTGAGCGATCAAGTGGTAGCGCACTCTTACAGTCTTTAGTGGCCGGCCTAGACGCAAGCCTTTCGCGATTGCGACACGGGAAGACGATGCGCGAAGGGTAATCTGACGGTTAGGCGCCGAAGAGTGGTGACATCCCGCAGTCGCAACGCTCGCCTTCCGGGCTCGGCGGATGGGGTATGGCCAGCAGATAACGCATGTCAGAGAGCGCGAAGACGTGTTATGTCCCGCGAGAGGGATGCGAGTGACAGGAAGACAAGCGCGAGGAAAGGTCTGGAAGAAGGAGAGGCTTGGGGAGGACGCCGCGGAGCTGCGATCGGACAGCCACTAATTGCGATCTGGGGTATGCGGGCGATGATTGGATCGTCACCGCAGCTGTCCGCCTCAATCAACACCACTTCATTTTTATTCCGCTCCCTCGGGCCCGCCGCCGCGCCCATCCTATATCTGCGCCCCCACCGCAGCGAGCCGTCCGCCATCCCTTGGAACTCGACCACCACCGTCCTCTCCTCGGGTCTCTCGCCTCCAACCGGCCACCGCCTCCACACACACAAGCTAGCAAGCCCCACATTCTTTAACACACACAGCCTATCCCGCCATGTTCTCCCTCCCCCGCCTCCTCCTCCTCGCCTTCCTCGCCGCGCCGGCCGCCCTCGCCGCCGGCACCCCCAGCCCCGTGCCCGTCGCCCCCACACGCGTGCGCCGCTACGCCCCGGTGGAGGACGCCAGCTCGGTCTTCAACCCGACCGGGATCGTTCCCCGCGCCCTCGCGCACAACCCCGCCGAGGCGCGCGGGCTGACCAACGGCCAACGCCTCGCGCGCGGCCTCCCGCCGCGCAGCCCCGCCTTCAACACGCGCCGCCGTGCCCTCGCCCCTCGCCAGTCCGCCTCGCCCTGCGCGCTGAGCCAGGCGACCGGAACTATCCGCGTGGCGGACACCAACGGCGCCGTCCTCGGATATGTCTCGAGCAGTGCGAACGAGTACGGCGAGTACAGCTTGGCGACCGACGCGGCCGGCGCGCTCTCCGTTGCTCTCCGCCGCTGCGACTCGAACGATTCGCCCTTCGACATCGAGGCTCTTGTACGTCCGCCTTTTCATCATGCTTTCATATCTAGACTGAGAATATCGGCCGATCAGAACGGGCTCTCTACCTACCCGTACCTCGGCGGTGTCGTCGGCTTCGCGAACACCGACGACAACCTCCGCGCAGGCTCGTTCAACTACGTCTACATCGCGGGCACTTCCCAAGGTACGTCCCACGGCCCCCTCCCCTCGCACGCCCACTTACCAGTTTTCCCCCTTGCAGTCGCGCACGGCCCCGCTCAGAGCGCGCCGAACGCGTTCAGCGCCGCGGCGGGCACGCCCAAGGACGTGGAGTCCGCCGTCTGGACGCTGAGCGGCGCCGACGCGCTCGCGTTCAACTGGGTGAACACGGACGGGTCCGCCGCCGCGGGCACGCTCGTGTACGTCCCGTCCTCGGCTGCGTTCACGTACACCGGCGACCTCGCCGCGTTCGTAGCCACCTTCGGCCCCGCGACCGCAGTGGTGAGTAGGCTTCGGTTTTCATCCGGTAGGGCGCCTCTGACATGCTTTGCAGACGTTCACCTTCGTCGACGCCGCGGCGCCCCAGTGAAGACCCGTCCCGCCAAGACCGTGACCTAGATATAATCTGAAAACCTCATTAACGGGTCGGATCGCTATCTAGCCCACGGTTTACAGGTTTATAGGCTCCCAAGAAGACACGCGCAGAGCTATAGAACTACTGATACATAGCATATAACCTACCTTTACAGTACTGGAAGGCCCTTGCGAAGGGTGATATTCGGAACGAAGAGTTGAAAGACGAGGAACTGTTGTAGGGTGTAACGTGGTGCGCAATACACTTGTTGAGCGCGAGTACGATGTTTGTTCTCGTGTCCGACTGTGTTCAGGAGTGGTTGGGAAGGCGTGCGTGGTTCACTCGTCTGTGTCGGCGTTGCCGACGCCTCGCGTCTTGTAGCGATTGGATCTGATGGGCGCTTAGGGTTTACTTTGCCGCAGTAGTTGATATCATCGGCGCCGCCATACGCCTCTTGACTTCCACCATTACTACCAACAACTGAGAAGTGATCATCTCGTAGACTCGTACAGTAGTCAGTGAGTACTTTCTATTCGTGGACGGACATGTAGCTAACGTAGAAGACAGGCCTCCATGATATAAAAAGTACTGTTCAGAATATCACCCGCGCATGCCAGCATGCCAGCACTCGCTTCTATGTTATGACGGGGACGAGATATCCGGTTTAAAACCCGTAATGTAGATGCATAAAGTGCAACTGAGAAACTCGAAGCCGTGCTCACGACCACCCAGCAGCCGTTTTACAGATCACGGCGTGGCCTCCGACTCGTCACGGCAATACCAAGTTCAAGTTCGTCCACAGGCCCGCGTCACATAATGCTACAATCAGCGCTCCGAACTTGGCCATCAAGTACCAACTCGTGTCTCTAGTGCCTGGAGGGCCCAGCTAGACGTACACGTAAGTAGCCTGCCACAGTTTGCGAGAGCACCGGAGGGCGCGTGCAAGGCGGCGGAGCAACTACCAGCTTGAGCGGGCGTCTTAGTCCCGTTCGGTGACCGGTCGCTTTGCACGGTTACTCGCTTGGAAGCCGGACGCGTGTGTCGGCGAAGGGGAAAGAAGGTGACCTAGGATGACCTGAATTACACGCTTCCGGCGGCGTGGTTTGCCATCTCGCCGCCAGCATGAATGGTAACCTCTATGGCAATCTTACATCTGTAGCTTAAACCGACGAGGTGAGTGACCTCTGACATATCGACAAAACAACAAGGCGCTGCTAACAGATCGTAGGTCGCAGCCCAAAGTACGCCTCCTTCCATCAAACGCAAACGCAGCTTGTCCATGGCCGCGGCGCTCATCACCTTCGCTGGCAGATAGACTTCTGCATGCGGCACTCCGACATCCCCTTCTCGTCTGCTCGCAGCCCCGGCCCATATACTGCTCGGTTCTACAGCATCCGAGGCAGGGACGGACGGCAGACCGTGCTACCGCATCGGCTCCGGGTGATATATCAAGGACGCGCTCAGCATGTCGAACGATCCCTCCACCCCCACCCTTCCCGTTCCTCTGCCAGGACTCTTCCCGTCTCGCTGTCCCGTCGCGCGGCCTCTGCAGCTGCACCCACACGCTCACCAGCACCACACTCGTTACCAGCATCATATACCACGTATCCCGCCATGCTCTTCCCCACGCTCGCCAGCGGCGTCTTCCTCGCCCTCTTCGGCGCGCCCAGCGTCCTCGCGATCCAGGACCTCCCGCTAGCATACGACGTTCTACCCAAGCCTGCCCCCACTCTATCGATCATACAGCACAAGGAGCTCCACGAGCGCTTCGACGGGGCCCCTGGGCTCTCTAACCTCCTTTCTTCGCTAGGATCAGACTCAATGGCAATCGGCCCTCACGACGGGGACGACGACCCCTTCGTCCCGCTCCGTCCCACGCGCGTCCGTCGCACCCCCGCCGCCTTCGAGCAGATCAACCCCACCGACGTGCCCACGCGCCTGCTCGCGCACAACGACAACCCGCCCCGCGCCCGCGCGCTCACGAACGCGCAGCTCCTCGCGCGCGGGCTGCCCCCGCGCAGCCCGCGGCTGAACCGCCACCGCTCCCGCGCCGCACACGCACACGCACACGCGCCGCGGCAGTCGCCCAAGCCGTGCACGAACCCGACGGGCACGCTGATGATGATGGGCGTAGACTCGCCCTCTGCCACGCCGTTCGGGCCCGTGGGGCGGATGGCGAACTCGTTTGGGGAGTATGGCCTCGAACCGGGGAGTCAGCCCCTTGAGGTCGTGTTACGCCAGTGTGATGCTGCAGGGCTGCCGTTCGAGATCGAGACATCGGTGCGCGCATTGGGCGGCTCATACGTGCGGGGCTGAGCTGACGCGCGCGTGCGCGATGCAGAACGGCCTGAGCGACTTCCCGTTCTTCGGCGGCATCATGGGGTTCGCGAGCGCGGACGACAACATCAGCGACGCGAACTCGAACTACGTCTACATCGGCGGCACGACCGAAGGTACGCCCAGCCGCTCTCCGAGTCCCTTTCTTTCACCCCCCTTCTCCGCTCACGCTTCTCCTCCTGCAGTCTCCTTCGGCCCAGCGCAGGACGCCAAGAACGGGTACAGCGCTGCCTCCGGGACAGAGCGCGACGTCGAGTCCGCGCTCTGGACGCTCGCCGACGGCGCGCTCACGATGCACTGGAGCAACACGGACGGCACGCCCGCGCAGGGTGCGCACATACTGTATGTGCCGAGTGCGGACGCGCTCGTGCTCACGGGCAACGTCGACCTGTTCCGCGCGCGGTTCGGGCCGGCGCCGGAGGTGGTGCGTATCTCAGCTTGTGTTGTGTTGGGCGGGCTGGGAAGATCACTGACTTTGGGGTGTGGCAGGTGCTCACGTTCGTCCCCAGCCCGTAGTGACGTGCGGGACGCTTTCTGGTTGTCTATGCCCTACACTCTGTCGAGTTATGAATTGGACTTCAGGACCTCGGAGCTTTGTCTATCCACGTTCGCGTCGTAGCGCGTCATATCACGCCTTCGACCATTCAGCGCGGACGTCGCAGTTGCTGTATTTACTGAATTCGTTGGGGTTGTACGGCGTGTCTCGCATGTCGAACGCTGAAGAGTACCATACGGCTGCCTTCGCAACTAATGCATAATACCCATCAGTCTTCCGAGGCTATGCACTGTATCTAGTACTATACGCTCGATTCTCGGCTTGTGCTTCAGACCGCAAGCATATGAATCGGACTACAATGCCTTCAAGTTGGTGCCTCGAGGGTCCAGGTTCGCCCCCGGGCCGTAGAGCACCATCGCATATTCATTGCCCATTACTTTTGCGATTGCTGAGGAGTATCTTACGGCTGCTGTCACAACCAATAATACTCACCATCCTGTCAGACTACACTGTTCCAAGTTGGAGGGCGCATTTCATGGCCAAGGCCTAAAGTCTCACCGGAACGTTGTAGGCCCCTCGGCCTCCTGACGTCAAGCTTGAAGCTTGGGGAATATTTAGCACTCGACAAACTTTCAAGCACTCACAGATGCCCGCTGATGCATGCGCGGGCCGGAGATATGCCAAGCCACTCTAGGAACCCATCGTACGAGGACAACATAACCGATGTATTTCTTGAAGTCGCCGGTGCACATGCGAGTACCGTCATGAAAGACGATAGTAGACCACCAGTCTGTGAAGGCTTGGCACCCACTCACTCACATCTGATTCAGCCCGCAGGAAACCCCTAGGAATGTCAACGATTGGCTCAAACGTGGACTCCGAGGACACGGGTCTGACCCATCTAATTCTGGCACGAGTGGGGGAGACGGCATTCAAGTGAGTGGGAACACGCGCTCCGGTCACCCCTGACGTCTCGAACCCTTGAATTCGAAGCTTGGCGATCCAGGCGGCCGGGCCGTCCTCGGAATAAGGATATGTTATGTGCACGTCGCGACCCGGTGTCGCTAGTGTCAGTGTGGACATATGACATGGGAAGTGGGGTGGCTTCGGCCCCGGATAACAGCGAGAGTCGCGAGACGCGAGGAGGCCAAAAGGGAGTCGGCCCGCAGTGGCACCTCTCGGATGGGGGTGATGTATGGCAGAATTTCATCTCCGGGGCGATGACGACGGTCAAAGCGCACCCCGGTAGTAGAACATGTTGCGCAAGACCGTCTACTGCAAAGAACTGCCAAGCACCAACCGTGAGCATCGGAACGAGGCAGTCATGTACATACCTCGTCGTCATTCACAGAGGGGCACTACTTAAACCTCGGTCCCTGTAGATCAGCCTTCAGCAACCCGCACAACACTATCTGCGCACCTCCACCCACCGACACCGCAACCATGTCCGCCATGATATCCCGACTCCTCACTCTCTCCGCGCTCGTGGTCCTTGCAACCGCCTCCCCCACGCCGAACACCCCCGCCCCGCAAAGCTGCAGCACGGGTCCCATCCAGTGCTGCAATCAGGTCCAGTCTGCGAGCAGCTCACTCGCGTCCGTGCTGCTCGGCGCCGTCGGCGTCGTGGTGCAGGACCTCAACCTGCCCATCGGCATCGCCTGCGCGCCCATCACGGGCATCGGCCTCGGGACCGGATCAGCCTGGTACGTTGCCTTTCTCCCCACCTGTCATTTGTGGAAAACATCTGATTGGGGTCGGATGGTGTAGCTCGGCGATCACGGTGTGCTGCGAGGACAACTCCGTAGGTGAGCAAATCGGCACGATGAGAATCATTGCAGGCTCGAAGTCAACGGACCTTTACTCACCGTGTGTTTGGCAGGCTCCCTCATTTCCATCGGCTGCATCCCGATTATCCTATGATGCGAGAACGTCATTGGCATCGCGCGCATTGTAATTGTATTTCTCGGAAGAACGTACCGTTTGCTTGGCTACTGGAATGTGAATGTGATGTAGATCAGAATATCGGAGTTCAGCGTGTGTCTCGGGCGAAAGTGGTGACGGCGTACTTACGCTGCATTGGCGTGCATTCGTCACTGCGAGCAACAGGCGTGATTTCTCGGTAAGTCATCCGCTAACTTTAGAAAAAGTGAGCGCAGATGCCAAGAGGAGTAGCCAGACTTACATGTGGTCAAATTCTTTTCCGTCGACAACGAACACGCCTGAGTGGCGAGTGCTCTCGTTTGTCAGATACGATAAGCGGAGAACGTCCTCGCGCTGAACAGCATGATCCGTTAACCATATGTGCGCAGGTCATATTGGTACCGTCTTCATCGCCGCTCGCCGACGCGCTCACGCCGCATGGCTCGGACCCAATAAACCCTCCGCGCCTTCCCTCGTCCCGCCCTGAACTTGACAAGCAATGCCCGCTCTGACACATACGAACATATACCTCGGTCCGGGTGCAGTTCCCAGCAGCACCGCCGCAATCATGTATTCACGAGAGCCCGCGCCTCCACACGTGCGTATTCCGCCATCCACGAGACGGCGAGCGGGGATAGAGCGACGGACCTCGCCCAGAGCGGGCGATGTGACCTCATCCGTTCCGGGGCCCGTCGTGGTCGACACGCTTCATTTCCGCGGGGAGATGAAGTAGTTCCGTGTCCTGGAGGTTCGCTTTGGGCTGAATGTGCAGGATGCACAGGATGATGATGGGCGAGCTTGTCAGAGACAAGGGAAGGCCTGTACATTCCGTGCATGGCGTGGGTGCCAACCTGATGTCTGGACACCGCAGCTGATAGAAGGCCAGAGGCAGGAAGATAGAGCGCAAGAAGACACGGAAAGGTGGAATCAGACGTACGTGCTGGAGGCCAATGGCGGTCCCGCCGCGTGCACCGCGGATAAGGTGGGCGACCGTCTCCCGGAGAACATGCGTCAAGCCAAGAGGAACGAGCGTGTTTGTGGAGCAGCGAGGCGGGTTCCTGTACTTCTTCTCTCCTTCCGTTGAGTAGCGTCGAGTACTTCGCGCAGAGCATGCCCAATGGGGTCTAGATCCTCCGGAGTCGACAGGCCTGCTGCGGCGTTCGTTGTGTACCCCGTGAGTAGACGAGGATATCTCGGGGACTCGGTGGGTTCTATGACATACCGGTATTGGACCGCTCGAACCATACGAGCGTTGCTATGTGGCAGCATGTGCCTGTACAAGTAGGACATGGGCGCCCCGCCGGATGCTTGCTCAGGTTATGTGAGTCTCCGTTATGTTTGAGCATGAAGGCGGTATCCGGAGGCACAGAGCCTGTAGAGCCTGTGGTCGGCGAGAGGCTGATCCTGTGTGACTCGATATCGCATCGCTACAGCCCCAAGGCACAAAGGGACACAATGTGGAGTACATGCCATAATACCTTCGCAGCGTTCTGCGCTACGCGCATCGGCCGCGGGATCTTCTTCGCATCAAGTGCAGCGTGTGCGACATTTCTAGGATAGTGCGAATACTACCTGTTCCGCTCGCACCCCAAAAGAAGATTAGCAACTAGGCGGAAGGGACCGGTGATCCGTACATGCCCTCGAGAAATGTGTACGTGCATGTGTGTATGCACGGCGAAGTGTGGCACCGCTTCGTCTAGGAGAAGACGCCGTGGTGGAAGTGGAGCGGAGGCATTTGGACACTTGTCTTCGCGTCCGCCTGGTTGGTCGACGCGACGTCCGTGCGACAACAGCAGGCGTACGTACACGCATTCTTGGCGGGTAGCGATGCATCTCTGCAAATATCGTTCGAGATCGTCAAAGAGTCGCTCATGTATAAAAGGCTAGCGAAGAGCCCGTCAATCCTTACTGAACACTCACCGTTCAATCCAAGCGCCTTCAGCTCCAGCTCTCCCCGCTTCGGCTCCCTCTCCAACAACATGTTCGCCAAGTTCACCGCTGCTTTCACCGCGTTCACAGCGCTGGCAACCCTTGCCGTCGCCACCCCGACGCCCCAAGCCAACTCCTGCTCGACCGGCGCACTCCAGTGCTGCGAGTCCGTCCAGTCGGCCGACAGTCTGGGGATCGCGCCAGTCTTGGCCGCCATCGGCGTCATCCTCCAGGACATCAACATCCCGATCGGCCTCACCTGCAGCCCTATCACCGTCGTCGGCGTGGGAAGCGGCAATGCCTGGTGAGCGGTCCTCGATATCATTCACGGCGTATAGCGAGTTAATCGACCTTTGATAGCTCCTCCAACACCGTGTGCTGTGACGACAACAGCCTCGGTAAGATTATAGTACAGTGGCATCCTTCACGATTGAAAGATACTTACCCCATCCGCAGGTGGACTCCTCTCCATCGGCTGCCTCCCCGCGTCGATCTGAGCGTAGATCCCCCAACATTATCTGAAGACGTCAGTAGAATCACGAGGCGAATGGAGGAGGATGGAGCGAGGGAGCGACGACCCGGAGCTGAACGTCGGAGTGGACAGTGCAACGAGTGTTTGTGAATGTGTATGCCTATATGCGATCGTATGAGTCTATGCCCGACAGAAGGATAGGTGGCGAGAGAACACGACTCGAATGTGGTCTTCTGACGATAAGAAGTGGTGCTGGCCGGGATACCTGCAGCTGGCAGACGCTTGGGAGCTGATAACGATATCGGGAGCATTGCACCCACGCCGGCTTCGGGAGGGCGCTCATACCCGCAATAGGCGGCTACGATGGCGCAATTGTGCATTCTGTTTATGTAGTGAGGCCGAGGGAGATGTGAGCGACGTAGGGTGGAGCATGTTGTTGGGCTGACCGTACGATGAGGTTGTCCGCTGCTAGGAACAGCGCTGTAGAAATTAGTACACAAATATACCCTAGACTGTGCGCATCGCGCGAAGCACGCTGCCTTGATATAGCGCAGGAGGGAATGAGTAAGGAAACATACTAAAATACCTAAGAGCTATTCGGAAGACTCCCTGGCGGACGAGATCCGCTTAGACGCGGCTAAGTTCGCCTGCAGCAAATCCTGCACATCCTTCCACCTACCCTCCAAGTCAATCACTTCCTGTCTCTCGTATTGTAAAGTCTTCGCCACATGGTGCTCCACCTCGCGCAGGTTCGGGAACAACCGCGCCAGAAAGGCCGCCACTGGGTCCGCATGGCTGGTGATCGGCGCGTCGTACATGCCAAGGTACTGCAGCGTAGACTGTGACGGCTGCGGGAGCAGCCGTGCGACCGTCGCCTCGTCTGGCACCGCAAGCGCATTCGCGTGGAGCTCCAGGAGGTACAGGGATGGACAGCCGCGCGCGAACGGTACGAGAGCGTCGAGGGGTACATGCGCTTCACTGTCAGGGTGCGGCTGGTCGGTCATATCGATTATCGAGAGGATTTCGAGCTTTCGCCAAGCGGTCGCGATATCCCGGAGTGTGCTCGCGTCGACGATGAGTTTGTGACCTTGGATGGTGAAAGTGTCGATTTGGGGAAGAGCGTAGAGTGGCTGGAGCGCATGTCCGACGTCAAACGCGGGATAGGCGGCGTTCCGGGAGAAGGGACGATCGAATCCAAGTCGCAAGGAGATCAGGGCATTGCGGTACGGGGAGGCCGCGATGACTTCTAGGTGTTGCTTGACCGCCGAGGCCCCAGGCTGAAATGTGGCATGCAATGACACTGTGTGCAGGTCTCCACTTTGTATGGCTTGTAGGATAGTCTCCGTGCTCCCGTCGAGTCCATCCACGTTGAGCGCCAGTAGGCGCAGTGCAGGGAAATATGGGCCTTCGCGCAGGCATGTCAAAGCAGCTAACACGTTCACCTCTGCCTGTTCAACGACGGTTTGCAGGACCAACAGCGCAGGAAGCTCTGCCAGCGCCGCCATGCAATTCGCCGACAAGAACACTTCCGCGGTGAAGCTCTTGAGCCTCGCCATGCCTTCGAGGGACTCCGCGAGAGCGTCGCCGAGGTCGCCCGTGCAGTCCCTGCAGCCTTTGTATTCCTCTTCATCCGTGACGATTTGAAGGCGCTCCATATTCCTGCATATCTTGCCTACGTGATTGAGGGCCTCCACCATGATAGGCACGTCAAAGTCGGCGGGCAGTGCGAGCACCAGGGTTCGAATGGTCGGCGTGAGGAAGAGGCGAATGAAGGAGAAGTACTCTGCGCTAGGCTCGTACCACTGCAGCTCGTCAAGCTTCGGGAAAAGCGGCTGGCCGACGGCGTCGCGGACGGACTCTAGCACCGACAGGGTGTCGAGCGAGACCTTACCTTGGTCCACGTCCCAGTAAAGCGTCCTAACGTGTTGGGCGTAGTGGTGGAACCGTGTCCACTCGATTTCGTTGGGTTTAGTGATGGTCTTTGTATTCGACTGGTCAGTCGATGCGTGTGCAAGTATAGATGGAAGTTACGCACGAGAGTGTTTCGGCCTTTAGCACGAACTTCAGACCATGTGCCGGAAGGAAGAAGCCGCAACAGCCTTACGAGGCCGAATTGCGACTTCCAAAGCGCAGGCACGGACGCTTCGTACAACATCTTGCACGTCTGTGCGAGCGACAGAAGTGTGCGGCGCCGTGACTTCGAGTCTAATGAGTCGACAATGAGCTGAAAGATTTCGCTGACTGGTAGGCAACGGTGCACCGCAGACTCTGACGAGGAAGGTTGCATTATTGTGGTCGTCTGAAGAGCCTGCCGTAGTGAGTGACTGTTCGGCATTTCATTGCGAATAGTGACGTACCTGGTTTGAGGTGAGAAGAGATGCTACGAGGTGTCGACGCGGATTTCCAAGCGAATAACGCCGTTTTCGTGGACAACTTACGGTTATATACCGGGCGCATCCAGGCGCTTGGTCTCTGGGCCGAGTGGCACGCCAGCGTGTAGGCGGCGCAGACGCTTGGACAACAAGAGTAGGATATGCTCAGCGCACAGGCGGCTTCCTAAGTCTTTTTTTTTTTTTTTA